>OY783193.1:15017695-15126545 GCA_963678675.1 Xiphydria camelus | reverse complement strand
CTTGACATTGTGTGTTTAGCTTCATGTGACCGGGGTAGGGATGCGCTGAAAATACGGTACAAAACTATCACATAATTTATTGACGATCCCGAAGACACAGGCAGTTATACAGAGTCCGGCAGGGAGGTAACGTGTTTTTGAAAAGAACGACATACGCTTGTTTTTGAACGAATTTTAAAATCTGTTATTTTTAGACATTAGTTGTATATTGCTATTATAGAATATATATAACGTAATATTCAGCTGCGAAAAATTACGTCAGTTAGGTGGCGTCCATTTATGTCGAGTCATTCTTGTAGACGGATGGCAAAATCATCCATACACCTTTTGATCTCCTCCCTGTGCAATCCCAGGTCTCAAGAATCCTGCCGTTTGAAATTTGTTTACCCACTTCATAATGGTATCCCGTTTTGGAACGCGACCATGCCGACCAACACTAAATTGGTTCCGAAATCGTCGCTGTGTGAGCCCCACAGAACGACCAGTTTCAATGAAAGTGTTGTAAATAAAAAGACGATGTGCAACAGACCACGGCTCCATGGCTACTGAAATGGCATCTCACAACGAGTTGATATCAACCATCCTGAAAACATTCGCTCCACACAAGCGCGCTATCATCTCAAAATAGGTAGGTACTCCTCCTACACCATATCACCCACACGTGAGCTTCTTGCAGGACTTTTTATATACAAGTACTTTGCGCCTCTCAATATTCTGCATCATTCTTCCTTTTCGAAATATAATTATTCTCCATTATGATAAAACAATTTACTAAGCTGTTCTCTATTGAAATAGCTTATCGGGGATGGTCAAATTTACTGACGTATTTAAAATGTGATTTACGGATAGGGGAACCTGTTTTACCTTGGACACATTCTTAATTTTCTACTTTATAATAGTTCGTAGGTCTGTCGGTAGAAGCCTACTTCAAGTTACTTTCTAATCGTGAACAGCAAGCATGAAACTTTTCTTAAGACCTTGCTGCACTGCTAGCCTCGCGAGGTTCTTAAGCGATTGTACAGATTCGAGCCGTGAGATGTACTGATTTTATTGATGTGTAAACATCTATTACGGCGGTATGAGGGTAAACCTCGGGAAACGGGACGGAAATGTGAAACCGGATGTGATTAGTGCGCAGTGATTCGTGCGCAGCTACTTCAGCGCTTGCGGCCTAACAGCCCGTTCACACACGACACGGTTTTTTCCCGTTTCGGTAATTTTACCGAATCGGTGCAAACCGAACAGCCCGTTCACATGATACGGTTTTTTTCGTTCACACGATGCGATTTTTCACCGTTTCGGTAATTTTACCGAACAGCCCGTTCACACGATGCGGTTTTTCCACCGTTTCGGTACAATTTTACCGAATCGGTCGGCCCCCCCTGACACTATTGGGTCCGTGCAACATCCGTACAGTGACACCTGGTGGCAGTGGTCGGCGAAAAATCGGCACTTTCATACAGTACCAAATACGATAAGAATATAGAAATCCTCGGCAAAACCAATTAGTGAACAACAATATGAATGTTTTTCATCAGGTGTATTTTATAGCAATTATTTATATGTATAGAATTGCAATAAACAGTAAGTATAACATTTAGGGCCGGTTTATTCACCTTCAGATACGTTGACTGCCATATAATGTACTTTAACTCGGCAGCGGTGGTGGCTGGCAGTGAACGAGTTACATTTACCCAGCAGATACCTTGGATACAATTTTACCGTGTTATGCAATAATGGATTAAGCGTTATGGCATAGCATGTCGCTTAATCCACTTTTGCATAACGCGGTCCAACAATTGCTTCAACAGAAATTATTTTTCAAGTAAATTTATCAGAAGGTGAATAAAGCGGTCCACTTTCAAAATTGAAGTTATGAAAATGTTAAAACCAAGCAGGGGCTGTGAATGCGCTCGCAATCCCGTACTTTTCTCGGAAGGCTAATTGCCGGACGGCTCCTAATGAATTGTTAAAGATGGCATGATTTTAAAAATTGTTGAATTTAAGTGTCCTATCAGCTGCGAAGAAAAGCAAATAGTAGATGGAGATGTATGCAATGTTAGCTATCTAGAATTTAGAGATGGATCCATTTGTTTGAAAGAAAGTCACATATATTATACACAGTGCCAAATCCAATTATATATTAGTGGACTAAGTGTCTGCGATTTATTTCTCTGGTCGCCATTAGGAAGCTATTGCGTACCTGTTCATCGTGATGAAACATTTATAGAAAGAGTTGTTCTACAATGTGAAAGTTTTTATTTCACACACTATTTACCAGAAGTTTATAAGATATTAGAAAGAAAAAAGGGATCAAAGTAGTAATTTCATTGCTAATCCGAAACGTTAGTTTACTGGTGCTGATATTTTCTTAGACTTTGTTCTCATTTCTTTGGCTAATTGACGACGAGGACGGCGACGACGAAGACGACGACAATGGCGAGTAGTAATTGCATTGCTAATCCGAAACGTAAGTTTACTGGTGTTGATATTTTCTTAGACTTTTTTCTCATTTCTTTGGCTAATTGACGACGATGACGGCGACGACGAGGATGAGGACAACGAGGACGGCGACGACGAAGATGAAGACAACGAGGACGGCGACGAGGAGGACGACAACGACGAAGACGAGGACGGCGACATATTGAATGGAGAAGACAGCAACGACGTCATGCTGCTGCAAAAGCTTGGGGGAGCGCCGCGACAGCGGTACTAGGGCGATAGCCCCTTAGTATACAATAAAAAATGCAATATTATCAGGTGTATTTTATAGCAATTATTTATATGTATAGAATTACAATAAGCAAATAGGAGAATGCGGAACAGCGCAGAAGGTTACTTTAGATGTGGCAGTTGGAAATGATTCAGCGGTGGATGAATGTAAAGATAGAGGAATTCATTTTCACGGATCAGTTACAAACGATGAACAACTCATAGACCGTACTGGTGTATCATTTGATCATTTTCATTTCCTAATTTTTTGTTCACTTTTGGAAATGCAACAATGCCTGATTGTTTCAAAGCCCAATATGCCGATACTCGAGTGATCATTGACTGCTCTGAGTTCAGAATTGACATTCCTTCTGCTGTTGATGATCGTGTGTATTGTTACTCACATTATAAAAAATAAGGGCGGTAGAAACAGTGACTCACAGATAACAATTGAGACCAGTCTCATAGACTTGTTACAGGACGGCGATATAGTTTTGGCGGATAAAGAATTTCCAGAAATAAAAACCACACTCGACAGCGCAGGGAAAAAGGTAATTCTAGTTATGCCACCTTTTTTGGAAAAGAACTTTCACTTTTCCAAAGAGAAAACTGAACAAACTTATTCTACTGCAAAAATTAGAATACACGTCGAAAGAATCATGCAGCGTTTAAGAACTCATCAGATCTTGAATAAAATTCTTGAACATATGTTTTACTACATTGATGCAAATATTGGCGGTTGTAGATTAACAAGTACACAGCACATATGTATAATACTGTCAACATGATCGAATAAATGTTCCGGTATTTTATTTAAAATATGGTAAGTCCTCAAACGTTGCATTATCCTTTCCACGTGAATTCTAACTCTAGCCACAGTATAAGTGTCCCTAGTTTCTTCTCTTGAAAATTCTTTTTTTTTTTCTAAAAATGGTGGCATAATCACAATCACTTTTTTACCTTGACTGTCAATAATATTTTTAATTTCCAGGAATCCTTTATCTGCTAGTACTGTATCTCCTTCTTCTAAATAATCAATGAAACCAGATTCGATTGTTATTTGAGAATCACTTTTTCGGCCACCGGCTGCAGGAGACTTAAAACAGATAAAACCACCAGGAGTAATACCAATCAACACTTTAATAGTAAACCCCTTTTTATAGTGAGAATAACAAAAAACTCGATCATCCAATGTAGAAGGAATATCTATTTTGAACTCGGTACAGTCAATGATGACTCGAGTATCACTGTACTGTGGCTTGAAGGAATCAGGCATTGTTGCTCGGACACATGATTTGTCTGGCCAAAATACTAAAGTTGCAGTCGCTTGAGTTAGACTTTCCAAAGTTGAATAAAAGATTCTGGAAACTGTTGTTCTATAAATAGAAAATATTGCGCTAATTGCTGCGAATGTTAAAGCAGTTTTCATTTTGAAAAGAAAAATAAACAGCCTAATATTTTCTGGAATTTGGATTTTTTCTGACACAGTCAGTTTCTCCATCAAAAAGTTGAAAGTATCAAATGACACACCAGCAAGATCTGTCAGTTGTTCATCGTTTTTAACTGATCCTTGGAAATTAATTCCATCATCAAATTCATTGTATACAGAATCAGATCCAACTCCCGTATCGACATAATCTTTTTGCAGTGTGCCACACCTTTTATTTTTGAACTTCTTCGAACAATTTCTTTCTATTGTACCAGTTGGCATATTGATTTCAGTTTGAGTTTCAGCTTCACAGGTGTTACGTCCAAAGCTAAATCTATTGCAACATAACAGTTTTTCAAATTTATCGCACGGCACAAAAATATCTGCTTGACACTCTTGATCACGTTTACCACACATATCATTTTCTTCTCCTTTTGAAGTGGAATCCATTGGAACCTCGGCATTTACATCACTTTCGGAGTTCATACTGCTTGCAGTCACCACTGACAATCCTGACGGTATCCTACGCTTTAGGAAACGCTGGTGTCTGAAATTATTTGTCAATTGTTACATTTAACTGTATTAGTTTTAGTTTAATAATAAGAATAGAATAATTACCTTTTTAGAGCTGCAGTTTCATTCAAGGTTTGTCCAGGATTAGTTGAATTAAACTTCGTTGGTACATAATTGGGACTCAGTTCTTCGTCTCTCTTTTTATCCCCGATAAAATGAGAACTGCAGATTGTTTCTGTTGGTTTGGGGTTCCAACTGCATTCATATCCACTAAAAAGTAAAGAATTAACTTACTCTTTATTTTAATAAAACTTAATAATCATTTTAACCCTCGTACGTCCCTCGGGTCTATAATGACCCACAGCGTTCAATATCGATAAGTTATTATTATGCCTTTATAGATAATCTTCTGAAATTTTTAGATATTGTTTCTTTCTTATAACGATAATTTTTCATGATGGAAATAAGCATGTAATTATGTAATTTTGTCGACTACAAAAAACTGCACGTACAAGGTCTTCGGGTCATATATGACCCATACTGTAGAATATTTTGTTATTTGTATTCAGGTACCATTTGTAGTCAATGTACCATTTTTCTTATATTATGCAGTTTCCAGTGATTTCATAATACTTCAGACAAATTTTATAAAGTGTACGTAGTTTGTTTGCTGAATGACCATGCATGTAGAGACGGAGTACGGACGTGGTCATTCCTGCTCTGCTCGGTTCTCCTGTAGGTATCTCTCCAAGTAGTGCGAGGAGTGTCTGTCTGATGGTATTAGCGTATATAATACCACCCATTACAATCGAAAGATCGAGACATTTTTCAAATTTATCTTTTGTGAGAGGACGCCATTTCTTCATATGAGAATTTTCAACCTGATGATTTTGAGTTTCATAACGATTCGTCTCCTCTATAATTCTTTCAAGCAGACGAGAATCAAAAAAATAATTGAAATAATCGATTGGACTATTTCCCAATATAAAGATTTTCGGATTTATTTCGGAGCTACCTTCGAAATCTTTGATTGATGGGTAAAAATACGGGTACTCTTGAACTTTTGGTTCGGATTCGCCACTAGTCCAAGCTTCATTTTCAGCCATTGCATTGTTGGATACTACTGTATCAATACAACCGTAAAGAACAGGCGAGCGAGGCAGGCTTATAGATTGCGCGGAGCGTTGCGTTTGCGCGAACGAATTCGCTATACGCCACCTATAAGGCTTTTCGCGTATACCGTGTCATCATTCACCATATTGTATTCGCCATTTTTGATTTGAGACTAGACTGATTTGGACATCAGTATCGTAATAAGCGACCCCGAAAACCACTCGAGTAACAAGTTTCGGGCCATAATCTTCAAATTTTTAAAATTTCTGGAATTCATCATCCGCCATCTTGGATTTGAGAATAGACCAATTTGGACATCAGCATCGTAATGAGCCATACAAAAAACCCCTGAGTAACAAGTTTCGGGCCATAATCTTCAAATTCTAAATATTTCTGGAATTCATCATCCGCCATATTGCATTCGCCATCTTGAATTTGAGAATAGAGCGATTTAGATATCAGCATCGTAATGAGCGACCCAAAAAAAACCCGAGTAACAAGTTTTGAGCGATAATCTTTCCTGCCAAATTTTTTCCATTGGATCCAAAGTCGATTTTGCCCTGCGTCCGGGGTGGTCGATATATCGACCAGCAGTTAGATCGGGGCCTCCAAATAGGAAATTATTGACTTTATTTATAAATTTTACGTTTAAAAAGTCGATTTTAACTGAAATTTCCCCAGGCTCTAAAGGTTAATATATACGAGTACATACATCCTACCCTTGGGTCATATATGACCCGAAGGACTTAAGTGTAAGTATAAATGAGGGCCGTACGAGGGTTAAATGATTTATCGTGTATATATTTTTCGAATGAACAATTGAGGTTATGATACTTACTTCTGCTTTCTTACGATGGCAATCCACTTTTCCCTTTGAATCAACTTATGCTGAGCTCTTGGGAAATAATAGAATTTATACTTGCTGTTTCTTGAAGTATTTCCACAACTAACTACACAGCATTTGCGCACACCCATGTTTAAACAATTACACTTGATATTCTATGGAGAGACGTGCCTACTAACTTCTAGACTTCACCACTAGTTACGCACGATCGTTTGCCGTATCCCCTCCAACCAGTTGCACGGTCCCAATACCTATCTCGGCTACGGCTCTAGCAAGTGTTTCGCACACGTCGAGTGGACGTGTCAACTAATCGCCCGGGCGTCGAAACAGTGCCGCTCGAGCGAATGTGCAAAGGATACTCAAAAACAACTTCTTTAAAATTCCTTTGCAATGTTATTAGACCGTTTATAACGTTTTATAAATTTATTTTCAGATAGAGCTTTCTCGCAATGCGAAGAACATGGCGCCATCGCATAAGCAACGATATATCGTCGCTGGCACTTTTCGCAAGTGCAGAGAACGACGATATATCGTCGTCCGGCACTAAAAGGGTTAAAATCGTTGTTTATTGTCGCGCCATCACCCGGCCATGCACGAGCCCTATCAGTACGAAAACTATCTTGTCTGAACACTTCGATGCATAAACATTGCTACTAGCAACCGATTTGATTATTTTCCCGAATCGGGCCATTCGGTTTTCGGTGACAAGACCGAATGTCAGTCGCGACCGAAACGGTGAAATTGCCGTATGAGTTTCGAAGACGTACCGTGTGAACGCGCCCGTTTAAAGGTATGCGCCACTGCAGAACACGGTAAAAAACCGATTCGGTAAATTTACCGAAACGGGAAAAAACCGTATTGTGTGAACACGAACCGTTCTAGCTCTCGCGCCATCACCCGGCCATGCACGAGCCCTATCGCACGAAAACTATCCCGTCTGAACACTTCCATGCATACCACATTGCCACTAGCGACCGATTCGGTGATTTTACCAAATCCGGCCATTCGGTTTTCGGTGACAAAACCGAACATCAGTCGCGACCGAAACGGTGAAATTGCCATATGAGTGTCGAAGACGTACCGTGTGAACGCGCCCGTTTAAATGTACCCCACAAAAACAGATTCTCTGTAAAAAAAGGCGGCATGTTCATTCAGTGCCAACAAAAATTGAGACGTAAAATACTCTCCAAAAAAGATTTGAAATCAATTAAGATCGCCATGTTCAAGAGTTATATATAAAAAGTAAAAGGCATCATTTGAAAGGGAAATTATTGTAAATCAAGTGACTACAAAATTCGACTAAAAAAATTTATTAAAAAATTAATAAAAAAGAACTTGCCGCGTTTAAGTTTTCATATTTTGTCCACTATACCGAATAATTGGTAGTGCTTGGACGGTGTTAGAGTGATTCATAAATTGCACTGCCGAAGTCAAATTCAGAGAAATTCAGAAGGCCCCCGCCTGATCGGTTTCTCGTACGACATTCGGTATACTGGTGGTATCATATAAGTGTATGAATTTATTTAAAATCATAAGTGCATAAACATCGGGTATAATTCTCTCTGAATTTTTTATTTTGAAGGAAAAAAACGCGGCGTTCTTTTTTATTAAAATTTTTTTATAAATTTTTTTAGTCGAATTTTGTAGTCACTTGATTTACAATAATTTCCCTTTCAAATGATGCCTTTTACTTTTTATATCTAACTCTTGAACATGGCGATCTTAATTGATTTCAAATCTTTTTTGGAGAGTATTTTACGTATCAATTTTTGTTGGCACTGAATGAACATGCCGCCTTTTTTACAGAGAATCTGTTTTTGTGGGGGGATTTCACTACTTTTTGGAATTTATTCATGAGGAGAATACGTACATGTAGGAGAGAATAGCTTTTTATTACTAAGTGTATTATTGCAGAACGAGTAGGTTAGAAGATTTTCATGAAGACTCACGATTTTCTGACATGTCATCTCGTACAGGTGCAACCGAAGAGGATCTAGCTCATGTCCTGTCCGTAAAAAGATGACTCGATGGATCGGAGAATGTCAGGCTTGTCACCGAGCGCCTTTCACCCATAGTACTTTCATTGCAATATGCGATTTTCGTTTAAACTATTCCTGCTCTAAGTAACTTTTACTTCTTTCAAAGCATTTACCTTGTACGAATTGTTGATCGTAGGGGGCAAGGATCAATGATTGTGACTAATCGTAGACAAATTATTCCTGCGATGATGTTCCAGTTGCACACCAATTGCCTTTTAGTTTTAATAGATGAACTTGTCTACGACGAGTCTCTATTATCGATCGCTGCCTCCTACCACGAACACTTCATAAAAGGTGATTACCTTGAAAGAAGTAAAAGTTATTTAACGCTGGAATAGTTGAATGAAACGAGAAGCGCGTATTGCAATTAATGTACCGTGGGTAATAGGCGCTCGGTGACAAGCCTGACATTCTCTGATGTCCATCCAGCCGTCTTTTTACGGACAGGACACGAGCTAGATCCTCTTCGGTTGCACCTGTACGAAATGACATATCAGAAAATCGTGAGTTCACGAAAATCTTTTAACCTACTCGTTCTCCAGTAATACTTACAATTAATATACCTGGAAGTTGAAGCAACAGGATTGCCGTACCTTTGGTCCAATATTGAAAATAAATCTTCTCAAGGCTGAATACGACTTGGGCATGTTTCAGCGTACAATTAGCTAGATCCAGCTCGACGAATGAACTATTGTGACAGTGCTCGGTGAATGTGACAGACGCTTTGACAGCTAGCTATTATCAAATCGTTTGGATTTTTTTTTAATAATCAAGATAGTGCACGGAAGCAGTGTCATTTTTCTCTGGTTGCTGGTGCATGAAGAGCAGGAAAGGAGACATCTGTATCTCGGAAGAAGTAGCATCAGATAAGTTACTTCCTAACTGACTGTCTTAACCTCATTTTCATCCCTTATACAGAACAAATATCTTTGTGGTTATTCTATTTTTTGTTTTCAGCGTCATACGAGAACGGGACGGATTGATGGAAATTTGATTTTTCTTCGCAGTCAAAAATCAACCTAGGTAGAAAAGAATTCTCTAGAATTGCGGTACAATGCCACGGTATGAATATCAGGTTCTACCGACATGACATGCTTCGACAAGGTCTGTATCAATTTTAGCGGTATATTGGGGGTACTGCACTAATCCTGTGGCACATTTTTCTATCTGGGAAAGCATATTATTATGGTAGTACAGCTGTGCAGTGTTTCGATAATATACCGTATTCCCGTACTTACAGTATACATGCATTTTTTACCTCTAATATGCCGGAATTAAAAATCTCTAGAACTCTGCGGTACAATGCCACGGTAGGAATATCAAATTCTACCGACATGACATGCTTCGACAAGGTCTGTATCAACTTTAGCATTATATTGGGGGCACTGCACTAATCATGTGGCACATTTTTCTATCTGGGAAAGCCGTGGTAGAAAAGTAGGAGATACGATAGAATTGGATTACAATAATGAGAAGTAATTATTTTATTATCTTTTCTTTATCGATATATTCCCCCTTTCGTATTATCAAAAGTTCCAATTATATATTATCGGAACGCTGTACAGCTGTACTACCATAATAATATGCTTTCCCAGATAGAAAAATGTGCCACAGGATTAGTGCAGTGCCCCCAATATACCGCTAAAGTTGATACAGACCTTGTCGAAGCATGTCATGTCGGTAGATCTGATATTCCTACCGTGGCATTGTACCGCAGAGTTCTAGAGATTTTTAATTCCGGCATATTGGAGGTAAAAAAATGCATGTATACTGTCAGTACGGGAGGACGGTATATTATCGGAACGCTGTACAGCTGTACTACCATAATAATATGCTTTCCCAGATAGAAAAATGTGCCACAGGATTAGTGCAGTGCCCCCAATATACCGCTAAAGTTGATACAGACCTTGTCTAAGCATGTCATGTCGGTAGAACCTGATATTCATACCGTGGCATTGTACCGCAATTCTAGAGAATTCTTTTCTACCTAGGTTGATTTTTGACTGCGAAGAAAAATCAAATTTCCATTAATCCGTCCCGTTCTCGTATGGCGCTGAAAACAAAAAATAGAATAACCACAAAGATATTTGTTCTGTATAAGGGATGAAAATGAGGTCAAGACAGTCAGTTAGGAAGTAACTTATCTGATGCCACTTCTTCCGAGATACAGATGTCTCCTTTCCTGCTCTTCATGCACCAGCAACCAGAGAAAAATGACACTGCATCCGTGCACTATCTTGATTATTAAAAAAAAATCCAAACGATTTGATAATAGCTAGCTATCAGAGCGTCTGTCACATTCACCACTATTGAGATTCACTACTCCGATTACACTGAATTTTCACTTTTTATTAACAAGCGCGTCCGAGGATCGAAAAAATGCGAGGGAAATCGTTTCGCGAATGGAAATATTTTTTAATTTTGAAAAACAACTAAACATTCAAGGAATATATTCTCTCACACACTCTCACATACATTTTTGATGGCGTGTGCGTGTGGCCGCATCTGTGTACACATTTCCGACCATGGCCGAATACCGCCGAAGACAGGCGGAATTTTTGTGAGATTTTGACATATATATATCGCCCGAGAAATCGGATTCTCGACTTTTGAGGCGCGAGGGGCGTGGCTTCGCATTGCTATGGAAAAATCTCTGTTAATATGTAACTTACAACATTTACTCTGGTCTCTGTCGATAGAGAATAGTCGATTTATATGGCGTAACTAAGCATAGTTTTGGTTATAACCGTATATTTATTGA
This sequence comes from Xiphydria camelus, assembly GCA_963678675.1. Classification (NCBI taxonomy): domain Eukaryota; kingdom Metazoa; phylum Arthropoda; class Insecta; order Hymenoptera; family Xiphydriidae; genus Xiphydria; species Xiphydria camelus. Next base: position 15,115,134 of record OY783193.1, on the reverse strand, counting down.
GAAAATTCGATGTTAAAATTGAGGTGTGAAGGGGGCAGACATTTTTCCTGTAAAGATACACTGGTGCTCGCGGCGACAGCGCTGGCGGCGTCGTTCTGACGACTTGAATGAACATGCCGCGAGACACTACCGTGTCTCTTCATGCGCCACTGCAGAACACGTTAAAAAACGGATTGGGTAAAATTACCGAAACGGGAAAAAACCGTATCGTGTGAACGGGCTGTAAGGTGGCATGATGCGGATAAGGTCGATGATGTCGATATAGTAAATCGCTATAACACCTACTAATGGCGCAGTTAGCATTGGTGACGCACACAAGCCTAGTCACTCTCCTAGCTTCCCCACGTGCTCCGTAAACAACTAACACTTGTACCTCTGTCTAAATAATCTATATATACCGTAATACCGTATACCGCACGTCCCGTAAGAAACGCAACAAGCGACATTTTTCTTCGGCAGTATTTGCCGACGGTGTTTGAGTCTTTTACATGTGCACCGTTGGCAAATACTGCCGAAGGTAAATGTCGCTTGTTGCGTTTCTTACGCGATACCGTATGTCCCACTCTGTATCGTATATCCCACTCTGTACATATTGGCCAGTTTGAAATTAACTTCGGGCAAGCTTGGTCGGTACTCGAGTCATTTAATACCGGTAGAAGTCGAGTCGGTAGTTAGAGTACGTGTCAATTCGGGTGATCGAAGCGTCTAACCTCGAAATTGTGAATTTGTGAATAATGGTGAATAATATGTACAAGTGATAAGAAATAATAATTCGGGTTTCTTCGGTGAGTTTCCGCAAGTGTTTAAAAATCGGTGTCCGATTTTTGCCAATAACTGTTGCTTCAACTTCCAATGATATTAAGTATTACTGCAGAACGAGTAGGTTAGAAGATTTTCATGAAGACTTACGATTTTCTGACATGTCATCTCGTACAGGTGCAACCGAAGATGACCTAGCTCGTATCCTGTCCGTAAAAAGATGACTCGATGGACATCGGAGAATGTCAGGCTTGTCACCGAACGCCTATTACCCATGGTACATTAATTGCAATATGCGCTTTTCTTTTCAATTATTCCTGCTTTAAATAACATTCACTTCTTTCACAAAGTATTTACCTTGTACAAACTGTTCATCGTAGGGGGCAGCGATCAATGATTGTGACTAATCGTAGACAAATTATTCCTGCGATGATGTTCCAGTTGCAAAGCATACACTAACAAGTCAGCTTACAGAGCATCCAATGTTTAGTATCAACTTGACCTCTTTTGGAACACCCATCACCCGAGCATAATCACGATTACGTTAACGTTAATCGCAGAATAAACCGTGAGCTCGGGCACATTATCGCAGTAGTAGTTCGGTACACCGAATTGCCTTTTAGTTTTAATAGACGAACTTGTCTACGACGAGTCGCTATTATCGATCGCTGCCTCCTACCACGAACAGTTCATAAAAGGTTATTAGCTTGAAAGAAGTAAAAGTTATTTAACGCTGGAATAGTTCAAACGAGAAGCGCGAATTGCAATTAATGTACCGTGGGTAATAGGCGCTCGGTGACAGGTCTGACATTCTCCAATGTGCATCGAGTCATCTTTTTACGGACAGGACACGAGCTAGATACTCTCCGGCTGCACCTGTACGAGATGACATGTCAGAAAATCATGAGTCTTCAAGAAAATCTTCTAACCTACTCGTTCTGCAGTAATACTTCATGAAATAAAAGTGAGGTACATGTACACTTCACGTTTGACAGGTCGGTATATATGTAAATTCGAACTTGGGATAGTATAATACGAAAGAGGAAATATATCGATGAAGAAAAAATAATAATAAAGTAGTTACTACATTACTGTAATCCAATTCCATTGTACCCCTTATTTTTCTGCCACGACTTTGATTGTTGACAGTGAATAAAAATCAAATTTATTGGCTGATCCATCCACTATCAACAATCAAAGTCGTGGCAGAAAAATAAGGGATACAATTGAATTGGATTACAATAATGGAGTAACTACTTTATTATTATTTTTTCATTATTCATATATTTCCTCTTTCGTATTATACTCTCACAAGTTCCAATTTATATACCGACCTGTCAAACGTGAAGTGTGCATGTACCTCACTTTTTTTCATCTCTTCTTCGCCTCTGGTATAATCATTTACACCCCACAAAGCACGTTTTTGCAAGTAACTTTTCTGTAACATTCCTGCGATATTTTTCAATATTCGTGAATACTACCGTATGTTAGAAATATATATTTCTCGATAAATTCGCGAATGTTGCAAAATATCATAGAAACATTTTGGAATCATGACATCGAAAGATCTCCTCGATAAAGTACAGCTCGATAAGATTGTACTTGTCAGGGGTGAATTATATGGGGTTTTTATAATAATTTTAGGAAGTCCCAGAAGAATACAGGTGCAGCATAATATAGATATGTGCTAAAAAAAATAAGGAATAACCTTCGACGAGCATTCGGGCTGTGGCAACAGAGGTTAGAATCAGCAAGACCATGGTAGGGAGGATATTGAAGGGTGAACGCACGTCCATGTACTCGAGGCAGCAGATCTAGCCCGCCGAATGAACTAATGCAGCTGGTTCTTGGAATAACAAGTGGACGATCCCTCGTTCGAAAGAAACCCCCTCGGGTTCGCACATGATTTGGAGTCCTTCTGGGTGGAATTGAATAGCAGCACGCTTATTTCTGTAACAAATTATAAATAACAAAATTATATCCAGCATTTCACTATTTAAAATATAGTACGAAGGAGGAAATATATCAATAGAGAAAAAATAATGTTAAAGTAATTTCTTGATTATTGTGATCCATTATTGTGATTATTCCACATTGCATCTGTTATTCTTCTGCCACGGCTTGATGGAGAAGAAACATCAAATTTATTTGTTAATCCATCCATTCGTCCCGTGCTCGCATGACGCTGAAAACAAAAAATAGAATTACCACAAAGATATATTTTGTCCTTTCATCGAAAGTGAGGTTAAAGCTGTCAGATGGCAATTAAACTTATCTGATGGCAATTCTTCTGAGATACTGCCATCTCCTTTCCTGCTCTTCATGCACAGGCAACCAAAGAAACATAGCACTGCATCCGTTCACTATCTCGATATTCGAAAAAAATACAAACGATTATTAAACTATACGGAGCGTCTGTTACGTTCACCACTATTGAGATTCATAACTCCGAGATTACACTGAATATTTACTTTTTATTAACAACTGCGTCCGAGGATCGAAGTAAACGCGAGGGAAATCGTTTCGCGAATGGAAATATTTTATTAATTTTGAAAACCATAACTAAACATTCAAGGAATATATTCTCTCACACACTCTCACATACATTTGATGGCGTATGCGTGTGGCTGCATCTGTGTACACATTTCCGATCATGGCCGACTATCGCCGAAGATAGGCGGAATTTTTCGGACATTTAGACATATGTATATATATCGCTCGAGAAATCGGATTCTCGACTTTTAGGCGCAAGGGGCGTGGTTTCGCGTTGCTAAGGAAGAATCTCTGTTAATATGTAACTTATAACAATTATTCTGGTCTCTATCAGTAGAGAATACTCAATTTATATGGCGTAACTAAGCATAGTCTTGGTTATAACCGTATATTTATTGAGAAAGTTCGATGTAAAAATTGAGGGGTGCAGGGGACAGATATTTATGGTGTAAAGAGACACGGGTGCGCTCGCGACATCAGCGCTGTCGTGTCTGAGCGCGAAACTATTTGAACAAACATGCCGCGAGACACTGCCGTGTCTCTTGATCTATACGAAGGAGTAGGTACATTTGGAGCCAGAAACGTACGATGCACTGTATTACTACATATTCCTCGTGTGGAGATGTTTGATGTAGTAGCGAAATGTTCTTTTGTTAGCTATACTTTGGTCTGCTACAGAATCGGTACTTTTTTTTTCCAGTGTGCCTTGGACCTAAATCCATTTTTTTCTAAAATGTCTAGAAAATGTAGAAATAATGGCATTTATTTTTAGAAAACAAAAATCATAATATGTCTAAGAGATACTACAAACGACCAAACTACAACTGATAAAGTTACCTTTAACATGTAGTTCATAAAAAAATAAATAGTGAAAATAGGTCCGAGGTACAACTGGTTCCTTTAATGCTGTAAACTTAAATAAGCTCGAAAATGTTGACATCTCTGCGTTTTACAGTTCGAAAAAAAGGAAATGTTGAAAATCTCGAAAACTGCTCTGTAAATAATTACCCAGGTAGCACACTGACGTTAGAATAACGTCTCAGACGTCATTTTTTGGTCAGTATAGGGTTTCAGGCGTCAATTGTCGTAATATTAACGTCATAGGGACGTCATATTTACGACGTACCTTGGACGTCAAAATTCAACGTCTTTTTGACGGAACTTTTCCGTCATTTTTAATGACGAACGAGACTTAAAATTAAAAAAAATTTCAGTCTCCTGCATATAGGTATAGCGACTTGAAAATTTATTTGTGAATAAATGGACAAAAATTGTAATTTGTTCAATTATTAAATCAATAAATTATTTCATTTCGAGTCTCCAGAGTATGTTGAGCAAGTTATAAACTATACTGTTTATTAAAAAGCACAGATTATTAAAGTAAATGAAAGACAATCAATTAATGTAGGATGAATAAATATTCATATAATTATTTATTTATTTATTTATATTTATTTATTCTTTATATCTTATATATTTATCAAAAGATCATAAATTTAAAAAAATGTTGAGAAAAGAATAATACAATTATAAAATCTTATTTATTCAAGCTCTTTCTTATTTACAGGAAAAGCAATATCCATTTATTCATCAAACTTCATATGCGTGCAGCAGATGAGGACTCGAGGACACCGACCGATCAACGAAGTTAAGCAGCGAAAAGTGCGGACACTAGTTGGATGGGTGACCGCTCATGATGAAAAGATCAGACCTAACCTTTTAGAACCGTTATTTTTTACGTCATCACAACGTTCGGTAGAACGTCATTATGACGTGATTTTTCTGACGTCGTGTGGATGTGCAATTAAGCCGTCTTTGCGACGTTAAAATGACGTCATATTTTTCGTCATCTGACGTCAGAACTGACCTTCAAAAAACGTCATTTCGACGTTGATGTGCTACCTGGGTATACAGCTCCATTAGGAACTGAAAACATTTCTCATGGAATAATAATAATTTCAATAATAATAACACTTTTATCGGCAATCAAGGGGACATAGTCTTGATTAAATTCTATTTGAATCCGAAGCTCACAATATTAAATAACTCGAATCGATAATAATTCATGTTTCCGTTCATTAATTTTGATGTCAGTTAATCTTTCTTCCATCATGAAGAGACGTTTCTCATTATTAGTTACTCCTACACGCACGCGCGTGCGCAATGTCGACTAACAGATCACAGAAGTAGTTTCCGTGCTTTCCATTACGACCGCGAAATTTTTTCCTCGCTGTCGGTCATAATTAATCCATGTCAAGGGCGCCTTAGAAACGAGTGCAATCGATAGACTTGCAATTACCTCGTGTGTATAAAACACTTAGTAGTGGTATAAACCCCCGAGCCCTCTCTCTAGTTCGAGTCAGTTGGTGGGTTTACCATGAATGCCTGCACGCGTTCGGCCCGTTGCGTGACTTTTAGCAATGATATTATCGGCCGCCCTATATGTTGGTAGTCGAGTAAAGGCCCCTCAACCACCATTAACTCGACCCTATCACGTTGGAGGTTAGTCATACACCCGTAAGCATAACGCATCCCCGGGATGTAGGCGGATTGGAAATTCGTGCTTATGTGCTTTCAACAGTTAGAATCATTGTCGGTTCCGTGTTAAAATTTAGTTAATCGAACTTGTTCGAAATTGAGGCTTTAGGTTTACGTAACGCGGGATGGTGTTTTATATGCCACTACGGTGCGATATACCTATATCAGTTAATTTTTTTATATTTTATAATAATGGCTTATTATTAATAATAGTTGCTAGTGTCATAGCTTAAAAGAGATATATGGGGTGTTCCACTTGGGATAGTCATCCTGCTTATTTTTGTTACTTGTCATTTCAAGAACGAGTATTTCAAATAAATGTTGTTTGGCGCCGAGGAGGGCATGTGATACATGCAACACATTTTTGATAACTAGTGTTTACAAGATACGAAAGTCATCTCAATTTTTTCATACGAAAATTAATATTCTTATTCTTATCAAAGTTATAGAGTTGACTGAGACTAATAAAAAATGTATAAGATGAATACTCATCTGTTGAACTATTTGTGATATTTTTCTGCTCAAAGTACAAGTGTAAGTTACGCTTCACGCGATTAATAACTATAAGTTCCCAGCGCTCAGCGAAATTTATAGTACCTCATAAACCCGTCAACGGATGAGTATTCATCTTATACATTTCTTCTTAGTCTCGATAAACTTTATAACTTTTACGAGATTGAAAATATTAGGTTTTGTACGAAAAAATTGAGGTGACTTTCATATCCCGAAAACAAGATATGTTATCAAAAATTTATTGCACGTGTCATATATACTCCTCGGCAGCAAATAACTTTTATTTCAAAGACTTGAACGTGAAATAACAAATGATGGAAACTAAGTGGAACACCCTGTATATATAATATATTGTAGTAAATGACAAGATCGTTATTCGACCAATCAATACAGTTGGAAGTTTTGTATTGGAATCTGTTCATCCATTTTTGTATGTTAACCCTCGTACGGCCCTCATTTTGACTGTACACTTAAGACATTACGGTCAAATATGACTCGTCTCTACGTGGCACGCGCCTTTGGATATGACGATGATTGAAAAGCGCTCGGAGACTTCAAAATTGAAATATTACACAGACGTAGAGGAGTCTTTATTTTGTTAAGACGGTCATTCAAAAAATAGATTATGATGTTCCCACATTTTACAAAATGAAATCTATCTATAAAATATACATTTTACAGTGGTGTGAATTATATATGATTTTAAGAAGAAAAAACAATATCTAAAAGTTTCAGGAAATCATCTCTAAATTCACAATCACAATTCATCAATATTGAACGCTATGGGTCATTATAGATCCAAAGACCATATGAGAGTTAAAATCAACAGATTCTTTACATTAATTTAACATTTTCTGTATTAATTTCAACATTTTTTATGTTAATTTTAATACGAAGATATTGAATTAACACGAACAATTAGTTTATTTTAACATACAAAAATGAGTGGACCGATTGCAACACAAAATATCCGACTGTGTGTAAATTGATCGTTTTATATAGAAGGATAGAATTATAGAAATGTGGCTAGTTTGAAAATTCAGAAAATGGAACGCCTTTACCGCTAAGGCTGAGTAAGTGGGTATAAAGTTCCAAGCAGGGAATTTGTATGAAGTCGTATAGTGAGGATATCATATATATGCATAAGAATATACTGTAATAGATTTTACAGACCCCGAGCTATCGATTTACCAATAGGCTGCTCTATACAGGGTGTTCGTAAAGTATTGAAACGGTTGAATATCTCGAAAAGTATGCTTCAGATCGGAAACGAAAAAATACGTATCTGATATATTTAAAAAAAACTACCAAATGACACCAAGATTGATCCCACATCCCAACCCCTGTCGGTGGGGGAGGGGGAAGCTTCAAAATCTTAAATAGGAACACCCACTTTTGATTGCATATTCGCATTCTACATTAGAAACTACATAACTTTTATTTGAAACATTTTTTTCGATTCGTGGCAGATGGCGCTATAATCGACGAAATTCAAATTTTTCGGTTTGTGTACAAACAGCAAAGTGTACAGAACAAAACCTGTAAATGTCGATGAATTGAGAGAAAAAATAATACAATGCTCGCGAATATGATAACAGCAGAAACTTTGCAAAAGGGAAATGACAACATGTATGCACGATTTGGGACACTGTCAAGTAGCTGGAAGTGAGCAATTTCAACATTTAATTAATTAGGGGACTCATCTGAATCAAGCACCCCGATGGTGAGAGGCGAGGGGACTCACCTGAAACAAGCACCCCGATGGTGAGAGGCGAGGGGATTCACCTGAATCAAGCACCCCGATGGTGAGAGGCGAGGGGGCTCACCTGAATCAAGCACCCCGATGGTGAGAGGCGACGGGACTCACCTGAATCAAGCACCCCGATGGTGAGAGGCGAGGGGACTCATCTGAATCAAGCACCCCGATGGTGAGAGGCGAGAGGACTCACCTGAATCAAGCACCCCGAAGGGAACAGAAAACTATTATGTCCACGTCGCGTCGTTGCTTCTGGGTTACGCTAAAAGTACTTTTTTACCAGATTTTTAAATGTCTAACGACAAAAGATTTACTGTAAATTCAAATTTGCAAAAAAAAATTACAGCAAATGTGTAAATTTCTATCGCAATTGTATTGCAGAATCGAATAAATCGACTCAATTGCAAAAACCGAAAAATTTGAATTTCGTCGATTATAGCGCCATCTGCCACGAATCGAAAAAAATGTTTCAAATAAAAGTTATGTAGTTTCTAATGTAGAATGCGAATATGCAATCAAAAGTGGGGGTTGATATTTAAGATTTTGAGGCTTCTCCCTCCCCCACCCACAGGAGTTGTGGTGTGGGATCAATCTTGGTGTCATTTGATAGTTTTTTTTAAATATATCAGATACGTATTTTTTCGTTTCCCGATCTGAAGCATACTTTTCGAGATATTCAACTGTTTCCATACTTTACGGACACCCTGTATATTGGTTCCATTCACCGTCAGTCATCTACCTAACGCTACCCTATGTCCAGTCTAGAGTCTACTACAGCATATCAGCCCTACGTACGGTCTTCTCATTACGACCCTGTGTATCAAAACACTCGCGTGTCTCAGAGAAATTACGCGACTGCGGAATGCTCAGCTATACATTGCAGTTTATACGGCTGTGTTTCGACGCTCGAATAAACAACTCAATTTCCAAAAGCATAACATTTTCGACGTGCCGCTCGATGCGGTTGTGTTAACCTCACGAAAGCACCTAACTTATATAATAGATTCTATCGCGTGACGTGCAAGCATTCGGATGGAAGGAAAAACGGGAGCACGCATCAAGCGCGTCGCGCGCGATGTGCGTTACAATAGCGACATTAAAATTTAAGTTCGTGAATTACGCGTATAAAATCGACATTATATCGGTCGATGAGAGCGTAATCGGTTTTACAAACGCATATACGGGTATAACGCCACGTTTGCGGTGTCAATTATACGGATGAACGCGGAGTTTCGTTGCGGCTTTATTAACGTTTATACATTTCCTTGCGTTGGTGTGCGGCTTTTAATAATAGCCTGCTTCGACTGCTCTCTATGTTTATCCATCTACCGTACAAGCGCACGTCCGGGTCGACTGTGTTTTCCGGGCCGACTGCTCATCGCGGTTTCCATGCCAGTAGAACGTATAGTTTTATCGGACCTTTCATTCCATTGTGGCCGGCTAAAACATTAGCGCGGGATTTCGCAGTTGTATTCAGCCAAAGTGAAAGTTGAAATATGTATTTATGGGATCGACCGGGTCTCAGGGTTGTAGTTGGGTAAGTCCGGGGGAGATAGACGTAGTTCTTTAATGGCCTACAATTTCTACAATTTTAGATATACAACAGGGCCCTATAACACAAGCACTACAATTGTAACAGTTGTAAAATTTTACTGGTAGACTTGTCAAAATTCTGTAACACACCGTAACTTGTAGCTACATGTGCCGAACTTGTAATCACGGAGAATTTTCTACACTTGTAGAGCTGTTCTGTAACTTAACGTGAGCACTTGTAAGTTTGTGATACCGATTTTACTACAATTGTAAGAAAATGTTCACCTAACTAAAATCGTAGGTAGAATCTCCTACAAGTGTCAGTATTAGCGTTTTAGGCAGCGTTTTAGTCGAAGTACTAGGAGTGGGAGAAAAAAGCAGAAACGATGTACACACGTCGCGTTCGCAATGCAGAGAAGCAACGCAATTAAGAGCCGTGCCCTCCACTACACGTGGGGCTCGGGAAGGAAACTCGAAATTGCGGACATACAAAATGGCCCGATAAAAGCTCCGTTCCTAGTGAAAGTTAGAGGAGAAAGGGGAAAAAAGGATATACATCCTTGAATACCTATTTTGAAAGTTGGACCGAGAAAACCCGTCCTTTCTTGCTTAGTGCTTAACCGGCGGCCCATACACGGTCCTGCATAGCTGTCATATTTGCACGAAGAACCAATGCGTGCGTGCAAATGCGAATGTTTATGTCACAAAACTGATAGCTCTGTCATTCGTTTGTTTTCGAAGTACGTATACCGCTCAGGTGCCGCTGGAGTCATTTATAATTAAATTTGACTTCAAAAGAGTGCGCTGCGTTTTTCGCAAAAAGAGCGAAAAGTGTCAAACGTCTGCTTTCCCGGTAGCTGTCAGTTCGGGAGATCAAAGTATTTAATCTCAAAATCGTGAATTTGTGAATAATGGTAAGTAATTTGTAGAAGTGATAAGAAATAATCAGAAATAATTTTAAACACTGGAGGAATTTCATCGAAGAAACCCGTATGATTATTTTTTATCACTTTTACAAATTACTCACCATTATTCATAAATTCAAGATTTCGAAATTAGACGATTCGATCTCCCGAATTGACAGCTACCGAGACACGCTAACTGTAGAAACTGAAAGGTTAATTGCAATTTTGCATCACCGTGTGTAGGCCGGTTTATAGCGGACTTCTACATATTCTACAAGTCTTGTCAATTATTAGCTACACTTGTGTAGGACTTTTCCCTATTTCCTACAAATGTCGCGGTGAAGTTTGTGTTACAGAATATTTAAGGACTTGTAACTATAAGTGAGTCGCCGGCAGTGGTCGAGTGGTCAAAGTGCTGGCCTTTCGAAGACTGCTTGGGCGATAGGTCTAGGGTTCGAATCCCGGCTTGCGGAAAAATAATTTTTCCGGGATCCGGGGATCGAGCTAAGATCGGCTGTACTCGGGGCGAGGAGGGGGGGCTTCTGCATGGAGGACCCCCTTCTCCAGTGATTGAGGACAAAGAGAAGGCCCCCCCCCCCTATGGTTGAAACACCTGGGAGCCCGAGGCGAAATTTCTATATTCATTTTGACACTGAACACCCTGCTATGACCCTTACTTCACCCTGAACACACTGTTTCGACGCTGCTTTCACCCTGCTACTACCGAAAATGGAATTACGTAGGGTCAGTAGTGTGCAAGTCAGTGTCATTTTCACATGGACATGAACACTACTTTGACACTGAAGACACTGCTATGCCCCTCTATGACCCTTACTTCACCCTGAACACACTGTTTCGGCGCTGCTTTCACCCTGACTACGCTACATTCTTTCATTCTAACCAATAGAAGGGTCATCAGTGTCGAATAAGGTTCAACCGGAAATTTTATTTTCATACTCATTTAGACCCCGAACACACTGCTCTTACCCAAGTCGAAGATTTTATATTCATTTTGACACTGAACACACTGCTATGCCTCTCTATGATTTTTACTTCACGCTGAACACACGCCAGAGCCCCTTTACTGCATAGAAGCAAAAGGTATTGAAATTCAAAATTATGAATAAAAAACTTATGTTTCAAGAACTTAGAAAAATTGTCCGTTTCGGACTTAGAAAATTTATTATTTTCAAGTCCCTGCATGCACAGGAGACCGAAATTTGTCTGTCTCGTTCGTCATGTTGAAAATATTCTGTCCGAAACTCTGACAATTTCTCTAAGTTCTTGAAATGTAAGTTTTTTACTCGTAATTTTGAATTTCAATACCTTTTACTTCTATGCAGCATATATTAAAAAGCACATATTATAGTAAATCAAAGACAATCAATTAATGTAGGATGATTTGCGTCTATGCAAGAATATTTATCAAAAGATATAATAACAAATTTAGAAAAATGTTGACAAAAGAATTCTTATTTTAAGATTTGGTTAGCGGTAGTGGAAGCATGCAGTTGAAGTGTGAGAGGGAGTGAGTGAAAAGCGAAGATATAAGTGAATATAGGTATAGGGAAGCCGAAAAATGAGGCAAGCGTGAAGGAAAGATAGATAGGCAGCTGATAAGATAATAGATAAGTGTGGGAAGAGGAAGATAGGCAGAAATTACGGAAAAGGAAAGCGGGGAAAAGATAGAGGTTAGGGCAAGTTTAGGAGGTTAAATCAGATGGTCAAGTGGGGAGGAGGTAAGGTAGGAAGTATTCAGCGAAGAGAAACAATGGTCGATAAGGAGGATCGCGGGCGAGTGAAACCGGGAAGAAAAGAGGAAGCGGGAAAATCAAAAGTAGGACGGCCATCGAACGCGGAGAGGCAATTAATAAAAAGAACGTCCCGACCTGGAGTAAATCCGAAATTATTCAAAGGATTGCTTGGTAAGTAAATCAATTTTAAAGCTTTAATCACTTATATGCAGTAATATGATTGCGAATTAAAATGATGTATTCTAGAAACGTTGCTGCAGCAGTTCCAGTAGTTGCTACATCAACAACAGCCGGAAATAGTTCTAAAAATGTTAGTCAAGTGAAAATCAATTTTGTATATTGCAGAGATTTTTTTATTTTATGATATTGATTTACATTATTACTATATAACTATAAATATTATAAATATATATTACAAATACTATAAATATTACGTTACTACTATATAATTATAAATAATATGAATATATATTATAAATATTATAAATATCATATTACAATTATATAACTATACATATTATGAATATATATTTATAATATAATTAACTTTTAAATGATATTCATCATGTTGTAAACTTCTGTATTAAAAATGTATGCAGTCGATAGACTCTGCAAAAAGTATAGAACTACTTCATAGATCTGTTAAATAATGTTTAAAAAATTCAGTAACAAAATTATTTTTATTTGTATCATAAGGAAGAAATTATCAAGGCACTGCAACAATTTGAAGTAGCAAAATTCTAGTCCTATACTTTCTGTGGAGTTTACATAGATCGCATACATATTTAAGAAAACCCTATTTCCAACCTGAATACCCTGAATTTCAGCTACCTCCTAACCACGCTGAAGACCCTGAATAGCAGGGTCACCAGTGTCAAAATGAGTATAGAAAGTTTGCGTTCAAAGACACTGACTTGACCCTGCTACTACCGAAAATGGAATTATGTAGGGTCAGCAGTGTCAAAGTCAGTGTCATTTTCACATGAACATGAACACTACTTTGACACTGAAGACACTGCTAGCGCAAGGGAAACTAGCAGGGTGTTCAGTGTCAAAGTGAATATAGAAATTTCGCCTCGGGAGGGCTAAAGCGTCGTTCTGAGAGCTTCAGCGTGTCACCAGCGACACTTGGGTAACCAATAAGAATAGAGCAGCTTCTCTCCACTCTTCTGTCGCTGGCGACACGTCCCAAGTTGAATTTTATTTTACTTTTCTCTCTTGTCGCTGCAGCAGTCGCCATATTTATCGCCAAACGGGACAATTGCTGTTTGGCGACTGCCGCAGCGACAGGAGAGAAAAGTTAAATAAAATTCAACTTGGGATGTGTCGCCAGTGACAGAAGAGTGGGGAGAAGCTGCTCTATCCTTATTGGTTACCCAAGTGTCGCTGGCGATACGTTGAAGCTCTCAGAACGACGCTTAAGGAGCTTCTGCATGGACGCCCTGGGCTCACCGGGGGTTGAGGGCGAAAGAGGGGATCCCTCTCTGTCTGAATTACCCCAGGTGTGGCTCGGGTACAATGGTCCAAAAAGGACTGAGTGCCCGGTAAACCCCAAATACAGAATACAAGTCCTACACTTGTTACACTTGTATGGCTTGTGTTATAGGCCCCAGGTGGTAAAGTTATTTTAGAATTTTTATAATCAATTGACAAAAGATAACTCGTGGCTTCAAATTAAAACGTAAACTCCAAAACAATTTAAAATCAAGAAGAAAAAAAATTGTTATAAATTTTGCTCGTTTCCTCTTGCTTCCCTTCGTATATATCGAATCTCACCTTGGACATATGCTTGCCTTAGCACTTCAATTTTCGGCATTCGAAGGTTGCAGAATATACCTTATATCCAATCATCCTTTTTTTCGCAGTAAAATATTTTTCTCCATATACATTACTTTACTTTTTACTTTTACACACCAGACTTCTCATCACTGGTTTTAGATTTCCCCGTTTCGATTTTTCGTATTTTCATCGTAGATAACAACATAAATCACATATGGCCATCTTATTCCAATTGCATGGATGAGGCAGTTCATCACGAAGAAAAAAATTTTTTTGATGAAGTAAACAAAATGTGTATGGTTTCCTAAGAATTAGTTTATACACTACGCGAATTTATCATAAGAAAAAGCAAAATAACACGATAAATACCAAATTAGCTGATTATTGAATCATCTAAAATTATTTCGACACTAGCTCTAAATTAAACGTTAAAAAATAAGCTATTTGCGATGATTTTTTGTGCATATAAAACATTTCATCGCAAAAGTTGTGATTAGAAATGTAAATTGGGAGCGAAGAACCGGCCATACCTCAAGCTATTCGTAAATGTTGAAATACAAGGATCGTTTGAAAAGTTTCCGGTCTTTTTAAGAAAAACATAAGTATTTGAAGGTAAAAAAATGTATTTCTCAACGTAGTTTCCTCGTAACTCGATACATTTAATCCATCGTTTCTCCCAACCCTTCAAGCCGTCAGAAAAAACCAAAACGTGTGGCCGCCACGCGCGGAAGAAGTGAACATTCGATACTGATGGGTAGGAAAGAAAACTAAACAAGCAGTCAACAATAGTAATACCATCACATTTCAAGATAATGTAGTTCAGATATGGTTTTACAAACAATAGTATTACTATGACATTTTTATTATGCCATGGTGTTACTATTGTTTTTAAAACCATATTTTTGAACTAGGTACATTATCTTGAAATGTCATGGTATTACTATTGTTGATTACTTGTTTAGTTTTCTTTTCTACCCATCAGTATCGAAGTTTCACTTCTTCCGCGCGTGGCTGCCACACATTTTGGTTTTTGATTCCCTTATTCTTCAGTTTCAAGTCAATAATTCTAACAGGTGCGATCAAGATTAGATCTCCTCGGGATCGTAAATCCCGAAGACACTACTGCGTGACACGACTAGTGACCGAACATGTGGAGAGAGATGGATTTAAGCCGTATCGGTTAGAGTTCAAATGATTTAACACTGCACTCACAATATTACTGGTGATATATTGGATTCAAAGAGATACAGTAGTTTGATGATTTAAACGTAGTTTACAATTAGATACACTGCGAGGTAGTTTTGAGGGAAAGGTGCGGGACTGCGAACATATTTGCAGCCCACGTTCGCCGAAACTTACCGATTGTCTCGCAGTTGCGGTAATATAAATTTATGACTGTAGCGACCAGGCCACCGAGTAATGCCGCGTTTACACGCTTGGCACTTGCTACAAACTCCAAGCCTTTATAAACGCACAGACATGTAAACGCTTCGCAAGCGCTTGCCGCAAAATTCCTTTGATTTGTGCCAAAAACCGACACTCGGTCGGATCGGCCACAAGTGCTAGCAAACCTATACAGGCCAAGCCAAACGCCCTATTCACACGTTTGATTTTGTGATTGCTTCTCGAGGTTTGGCAAGCGGGTAAACCCGGCATAAGAGAAAATAAACTAAATGCGCTTTGAATTAGACAAGTTAGTTAATACTTGACGGTAGGTTATAAATTAACGGTTTATCCGCTCATTATTTCTCGATAGAATAGTAGTCCTAAATTAGTATAGAATATTTGAATTTTACCGCTATAAAATCTAGTAACCCTTGAAGGTTATACGGGCTTTAGATTAAATCTAGTTGCATACGCGACACTATCACAACAGGAACGCATGTTTGTCCGCCTCCAATGCAATACGAAGTCCGTCCGCAGTCCGCATAAACGTTTGGCAAGCATGTAAACCCGGCACAAATGCTTCGCAAGCTTCCACAAACTTCCTTTGATTTGTGCCAAAAACCGACACTCCGTCGGATCGGCTAGCAAGCCTACACAAGCCAAACCAAACGCCCTATTCACACGTTTGAACTTGTGATGGCTTGTTGAGGTTTGGCAAGCGTGTAAAACCGGCATAACAGAGGTGACAGTAAGACAAGAAAACTTGACTACGAGAGAGATGCATACAAAATATCCAATTTAAAGTGCGGACTCACGCCGAGAAGCCCCGAGAACACCCAAGAAACGTGGATATGAATAGTTTCTGAGAACATTTTGACAGGTTCTTATCGCTACCATAATGGCAGAAGGTCATAATATGAATTATGGATAGTTTTTATATAATTACTAGCAGCCCGTCCCGGCTTCGCACGGGTAGATTGTGGATTGATTTTGTTCGTCACTTAATGAATTTTTAGCAGATATCTGTACTCATAGGTAGGGAGCCATGCTACGCTAAAAAAAACACATGTATTTAATTTAAATTGGAAAGTATATTTCTTTTATTAATTTATCTTAAGGCCAGCGGATAGACAATGTTTTTTATTTTTTTATTTGGAGTAAAAACGTGTAAATTTTTCGGTGTGCCAACTCTGGAGCAAGCCACATACAATCGGCCGTGTGAAAAACATGAATTTTCCAAATTTAAGCCAGCAATAGTCAACGATTGACCTTGTGCTTTGTTGATGGTAATAGCAAAAGGAAGACGCAAAGGGAACTGGAGCCGCTTGAATTCGAATGTTAAATCGTTGGAAATCATATAGGTATGCGTGAATGAGGACGTCTTCGCCTTTGAATTTAACATTGATGATTGTTACCTCGATTAAATTTGGTTGGCACTAAGGGATTT
This sequence comes from Xiphydria camelus, assembly GCA_963678675.1. Taxonomy (NCBI): domain Eukaryota; kingdom Metazoa; phylum Arthropoda; class Insecta; order Hymenoptera; family Xiphydriidae; genus Xiphydria; species Xiphydria camelus. The sequence goes on along the minus strand of OY783193.1, from coordinate 15,098,271 downwards.
TTCGTGTAACTGATTTGGAATATTATGTCAGATGTAAGAGATTCCAAATGAAGGTCAAGGTCAAGACCAAATACAATATCACCATTGTACAGCCACTAAAAAATCCTAAATCCTACTATCAAAAAGAATTTGTATAGGGCCCATAGTTTTCACGGTACGAAGCCGAACTCTACTTGACCTCAATTTGACCTCCGCTGACCATAAAGGTCACATGGAAATAATTGGAACCATTAGGTCAAGGACATATTTGAACGTGAAATTTCCCGCTCTTTTCATTTCCGGTATATAAAATAGAGGTTCGGATTTAAAAAAATCAATTTTACCTAGAAGGTCATTGTCAATATCAAATCCAATATGACCATTGGGTAGCCAGGGAAAAATCCTAAAAGTTTTATATTAAACGTTTTTCTCTAAAATGATTTCCCGCTGAGATAATCAGCTGTGCCTGGACTTTTTGAACACCCTGTATAAAATTTACTAAGAAACCTTCGCGTGCATGCGTCCAACCATTCCTCAAAGTTTCATCGCAATCGGATGAACGGTTTAGGAAGGCATAATAATCATCAGTACCGGTACTTTTTGAACACCCTATATAAGATTTACTAACTCAGAAACCTTCGCGGGCATACGTCCAACCATTCCCCAAAGTTTCATCGCAATCGGATGAACGGTTTAGGAAGGCATTTGATATTACCTTAAAGGTCAAGGTCAAGGTCAAATCCAATACGACCACTGGGTAGCCAAGGGAAAATCCTTAAAGTTTTGTATTAAACATGTTTCTCTAAAATGTTTTCCCGCTGAGATAATCGGCCGTACCGGGACTTTTTGAACACCCTGTATAAGATTTACTAACTCAGAAACCATCGCGGGCATGCGTCCAACCATTTCCCAAAATTTCATCGCAATCGGATGAACGGTTTAGAAAGGCATAAGACATACAGACAGACAGACAGACAGACAGACAAACATTCATTTTTATATACAGGGTGTTCATTTTAAAACTTACCACCCACGTTATCTGCGTAAAGAGACATATTTCTGAAAATCGCCGAGACACGTCAACAAAATTATTGAGGGGGAACATTTTTTATAAAAATTCGACGCCCCCCCCCCCCCCCCCCCCATCAACCACCTGACTCCGGGGGCGGTAACCGCAATATTCTTAAATGGAACAGGGGGTCGAGTGATACCTCATTTTAACGTCAAATTTGAAAAGTAGGACGTCAAAATGTACACAATTAAAAGCCCTTTAAAATGAGGTATCACTCGACCCCCTGTTCCATTTAAGAATATCAAGAGACACGGTAGTGTCTCGCGGCATGTTCATTCAAGTCGTCAGAACGACGCCGCCAGCGCTGTCGCCGCGAGCACCCGTGTATCTTTACAGGAAAAATGTCTGCCCCCTTCACCCCTCAATTTTAACATCGAATTTTCTCAATAAATATACGGTTATAACCAAAACTATGCTTAGTTACGCCATATAAATCGACTATTTTCTATCGATAGAGACCAGAGTAAATGTTGTAAGTTACATATTAACAGATATTTTTCCTTAGCAACGCGAAGCCACGCCCCTCGCGCCTCGAAAGTCGAGAATCCGATTTCTCGGGCGATATATATATGTCAAAATCTCACAAAAATTCCGCCTGTCTTCGGCGATATTCGGCCATGGTCGGAAATGTGTACACAGATGCGGCCACACGCATACGCCATCAAATGTATGTGAGAGTGTGTGAGAGAATATGTTTCTTGAATGTTTAGTTGTTTTTTAAAATTAATAAAATAATATTCCATTCGCGAAACGATTTCCCTCGCATTTTTTCGATCCTCGGACGCGCTTGTTAATTCAGTGTAATCGGAGTAGTGAATGTCAATAGTGGTGAATGTGACAGACGCTCCGTATAGTTTAATGATCGTTTGTATTTTTTTCGAATATCGAGATAGTGAACGGGTGCAGTGGTATTCTTCTCTCCAATGCCTGTGCATCAAGAAAGGAGCAGGAAAGGAGACGGTCTCAGAAGAATTGAAATCAGATAAGTTTAATTGCCATTTGACAGCTTTAACCTCACTTTCCATGGAAGGACAATATCTTTGTGTTTGTTCTATTTTTTGTTTTCAGGGTCATGCGAGCACGGGAAAAATCGAAGAAAATCAATCACCAACACAAGCCGTGGCAGAATAGGAGATGAAATGGAACTGGATCACAATAATCAGGTAATTACTTTATCACTATTTTTCTCTATCGATATATTTCCTCTTTCGTACTATTACACGTTCCGATAATATACCGTCTTCCCGTACTGACAGTATACATGCATTTTACCTCCAATATGCCGGAATTAAAAATCTCTAGAACTCTGCGGTACAATGCCACGGTATGAATATCAGGTTCTACCGACATGACATGCTTCGACAAGGTCTGTATCAACTTTAGCGGTATATTAAGGGCACTGCACTAATCCTGTGGCACATTTTTCTATCTGGGAAAGCATATTATTATGGTAGTACAGCTGTACAGCGTTCCGATAATATATAATTGGAACTTTTAATAATACGAAAGGGAAAATATATTGATAAAGAAAAGATAATAAAATAATTACTTCATTATTGTAATCCAATTCTATCGTATCTCCTACTTTTCTACCACGGCTTTCCCAGATAGAAAAATGTGCCACAGGATTAGTGCAGTGCCCCCAATATAATGCTAAAGTTGATACAGACCTTGTCGAAGCATGTCATGTCGGTAGAATTTGATATTCCTACCGTGGCATTGTACCGCAGAGTTCTAGAGATTTTTAATTCCGGCATATTAAAGGTAAAATGCATGTATACTGTCAGTATGGGAAGACGGTATATTTCTACATATTGGAGAATCTAAGTCGTGGGAGAAGAACAAATCATCGGAGTAACTACAATATCGGGGTAACTATAATACTTTATTTCTATTTTTTTCAGAACGATTCTCAGATAGAAAAATGTGCCACAGGATTAGTGCAGTGCCCCAAATATAATGCTAAAGTTGATACAGACCTTGTCGAAGCATGTCATGTCGGTAGAATTTGATATTCCTACCGTGGCATTGTACCGCAGAGTTCTAGAGATTTTTAATTCCGGCATATTAGAGGTAAAATGAATGTATACTGTCAGTATGGGAAGACGGTATATTTCTACATATTGGAGAATCTAAGTCGTGGGAGAAGAACAAATCATCGGAGTAACTACAATATCGGGGTAACTATAATACTTTATTTCTATTTTTTTTCTCATCGGTGCTTGCCCTCTGCCTTCCTACTACAAGTTTCGATTTATATACTAAATTTTATTTTATTTTTAGTTCATCGCCTCCACTCCATCGCCTTCGACTTCTTCTACCCAGTGAGGATTTCTCACGGTAGAATTTCGATTCATCTGTGAACAAAATCTTCTGACGAACGAGGGATCGTCCACTTGCCGTTCCAAAAACCAGTCGGAATAGTTCATTCGTCGAGTTGGATTTGCTTTCTCCGGTGCATGTATGTACTTCATTTTAAAAGGATGAACATTCTTTTCTATTTCTTATAGTCTTATTCTCTCTAGGAGAGCATCGGTGTTCCACTGCTCTCGTATTCTTTCAGGTCTTTCTAAAATAATTATAGAAATCACATATATAATTCAGCTCTGACAAGTACAATCTTATCGAGCTGTCTTATTGAGCTGTTTCTTTCAATGTAATGATTCCAAAATGTTTCTATAACGTTTTGCAACTTTGTGAATTTATCGAGAAAGATATATTTCTAACATAGGGTAGTGTTCAAAAATATTGCAAAATATCCCAAGAATATCACAAAAATTACTTGTAAAGACGTGTTTTATGGGATGTAATTTCTTAATTAAATATTTGTTAAGATAATTTAACATAAATATCACTTTCGTAATTTCTGTCGGTTATGAGACTGCTGGATTGCCGTTGTTACGTCCCAATAGCAACTCAATTCAATATTTTCTCAGGTGCACCTATTCGAACTAACTTATTACCCACCAATATTGAAAATAAATCTTCTCAAGGCTGAATACGACTTGGGCATGTTTCAGCGTACAATTAGCTAGATCCAGCTCGACGAATGAACTATTCTGACTGGTTTTTGGAACGGCAAGTGGACGAGCTTTACAGCTGTTTCGCTGCCGTGTTGCCAAGTCTCTCATCGTTAATATGGCATGCTAATGGTTTGCGAAGTCAAAACGAATTTCATGACAATATTACGTTGCAACTATACGGTAAAACCCAATTTACTTATTTTTTACATAATCCTTAATATTTCATCTGTCAAATTACTAGTCTTTCAAAGTCTAAAGTTGGCGGAATGTGTGTTAAAGTCAGTGATAATCTACCTTAGTACAATCGTCTGCCATAAGGCGATATGTTAAAAGTGGTCAACTTTAGAATAAAATAACGAAGAAACTATAGACGGTCTATATTGCTCAAATTTTCGTATTAGTTGTGTAAAGTATTCGTGTATATCATATAAAAAAATTAGGGCTGTAAGTTGGTTTTCGTCTGATAGTCGAACCTCCTTAAAGCAGGAATAGTTGGAACGAAAAGCCCATATTGCAATGAAAGTACTATGGGTACTATGGATGAAGGCGCTCGCTGACAAGACTGACATTCTCCGATGTCCATCGAGTCATCTTTTTACGGACAGGACACGAGTTAGATCCTCTTCGGTTGCACCTGTACGAGATGATATGTCAGAAAATCGTGAGTCTTTATGAAAATCTTCTAACCTACTCGTTCTGCAGTAATACTTAATAATAAAAAACTATTCTCCTACATGTACACCCGGGGACACGGCATCTGTCGCTGGTGACTGTTTTTAAACGTTATTTTTAAACGTACTAACCAATAATTAATAATCCTCATACTTTCATTCACGAGAGTAGATGTCACCGTAGCTAATGAGCGCATGAGAATTAATTATTCATTGGTTAGTACGTTTAAAAATAACGTTTAAAAAAAGTCACCAGCGACAGATACCGTATCCCCGGGTGTACATATTCTCCCGATGAATAAATTCCAAAAAGTAGTGAAATCCCCCCACAAAAACAGATTCTCTGTAAAAAAAGGCGGCATGTTCATTCAGTGCCAACAAAAATTGATACGTAAAATACTCTCCAAAAAAGATTTGAAATCAATTAAGATCGCCATGTTCAAGATTTATGTATTAAAAGTAAAAGGCATCATTTGAAAGGAAAATTATTGTAAATCAAGTTACTAAAAAATTCGACTAAAAAAATTTATAAAAAAATTTTAATAAAAAAGAACTTGCCGCGTTTTTTTCTTCAAAATAAAAAATTCAGACAGAATTATACTCGATGTTTATGCACTTATGATTTTAAATAAATTCATACACTTATAATATGATACCACCAGTATACCGAATGTCGCACGGGAAACCGATTAGGCGGGGGCCTTCTGAAATTCTCTGAATTTGACTTCGGCAGTGTAATTTATGAATCACTCTAGCACCGTCCAAGCACTGCCAATTATTCGGCATAGTGGACAAAATATGAAAACTTAAACGCGGCAAGTTCTTTTTTATTAAAATTTTTTTATAAATTTTTTTAGTCGAATTTTTTAGTAACTTGATTTACAATAATTTTCCTTTCAAATGATGCCTTTTACTTTTAATACATAAATCTTGAACATGGCGATCTTAATTGATTTCAAATCTTTTTTGGAGAGTATTTTACGTATCAATTTTTGTTGGCACTGAATGAACATGCCGCCTTTTTTTACAGAGAATCTGTTTTTGTGGGGGGTTGGGGTTACCGCCCCCGGAGTCAGGTGGTTGAGGGGGGGGGGGCGTCGAATTTTTATAAAAAATGTTCCCCCTCAATAATTTTGTTGACGTGTCTCGGCGATTTTCAGAAATATGTCTCTTTACGCAGATAATGTTGGTGGTAAGTTTTAAAATGAACACCCTGTATATAGATATAGGTTAGAAGAAATTCAAAATTTTATAAGTTCAATATTATTTTTATTTTTGCTCTTAGAGGAGGTATCACATAACTTAATCCTTTATTGTAAACAAAACTGAAAAAAATATGTGAAATATAATTTATGTAAATATGTCCAAAAAGCAAAAAATGTTACATACGACCTTATGCTATTCCGGTAGCGTTATGTTCTTGAGTCTTCTCGGCGAGAAACCACAAACCAAATTAGCATTTTATTGTATACTAGATATTGTTATTTTATAATTTCAATTTCTTATATATTTATATATCTATCTATATAAAAATGAATGTTTGTCTGTCTGTCTGTCTCTTATGCCTTCCTAAACCGTTCATCCGATTGCGATGAAATTTTGGGAAATGGTTGGACGCATGCCCGCGATGGTTTCTGAGTTGGTAAATCTTATACAGGGTGTTCAAAAAGTCCCGGTACGGCCGATTATCTCAGCGGGAAAACATTTTAGAGAAAAATGTTTAATACAAAACTTTAAGGATTTTACCTTGGCTATCCATTGGTCGTATTGGATTTGACCTTGATCGTGACCTTTAAGGTAATATCAAATGCCTTTCTAAACCGTTCATTCGATTGCGATGAAACTTTGGGGAATGGTTGGACGCATGCCCGCGAAGGTTTCTGAGTTAGTAAATCTTATACAGGGTGTTCAAAAAGTACCGGTACGGATGATTATTATGCCTTCCTAAACCGTTCATCCGATTGCGATGAAACTTTGGGGAATGGTCGGACGCATGCCCGCGAAGGTTTCTGAGTTAGCAAATCTTATAAAAGGTGTTCAAAAAGTACCGGTACTGATGATTATTATGCCTTCCTAAACCGTTCATCCGATTGCGATGAAAAGTTGGGGAATGGTCGGACGCATGCCCGCGAAGGTTTCTGAGTTAGTAAATCTTATACAGGGTGTTCAAAAAGTACCAGTACTGATGATTATTATGCCTTCCTAAACCGTTCATCCGATTGCGATGAAACTTTTGGGAATGGTTGGACGCATGCCCGCGAAGGTTTCTGAGTTAGTAAATCTTATATAGGGTGTTCAAAAAGCACCGGTACGGATGATTATTATGCCTTCCTAAACCGTTCATCCGATTGCGATGAAAATTTGGGGAACAGTTGGACACATATCCACGAAGGTTTCTGAGTTAGTAGATCTTATACAGGGTGTTCAAAAAGTCGAACTATACTTGACCTAAATTTAACCTCCGCTGACAATAAAGGTAACATGAAAAAAATGGTCAAGGACACATTTGAACGCGAAAAAAAATTAATTTGACCTTGATATAACCTTGAAGGTCATGGTCAAGGTCAAATCCAATATGACCATTGGGTAGACCGGGAAAAATACTAAAAATTTTGTATTAAAAATTTTTCTATAAAATGATTTCCCGCTGAAATATTCAGCCGTACCAGGACTTTTTGAAGGTCAAGTACAGTTCGGCTTCGTACCATGAAAACTATGTGGGCCCTATAAAAATTCTTTTTGATAGTAGGGTTTGGATTTTTCCGTAGCTAATAATGTGGTGGACGGACAAAATCAATCCACAATCTACCCGTGCGAAGCCGGGACGGGCTGCTAGTATACATATATAAATTAATTTTTAACAATACTAGGGGGCATCCGCCCCCTGCTCGCTTCGCTAGCCAACCCCCGAGGGGCTATCGGGGACAAATCTCTCTCTCTCTCTCCCACAGCAAGTTATTCTCAAGATCTCCTCGTAAGATATGGTAGTGGGGTTTGCACGAATATCTGGCTCGGGTACAATGGTATGAGGGTACTGCACGTGCCGGTATGGCTCAGCGGATTGATAGTCCTGCACGACAATTACACGCGCCACTCATGAAAAATATTCAACAACCGTACCAAGGTCTGGAATAAGATAAATGCCGTTACTTATCCTTTAACGCAAAACTTCGAAAAAAAAAGCTCAGCCGAACGCCTGCACCAAGATTTACACGGGTTAATATTTAGGAGAGAGAGAAATACTTAGAAAAACGTGGAAAAGGTATATTTGCATGATATGTTTCGTTCAAGATCGCGGCTGTCCCTCAAAGCCTCCAGGCGGAACGGATAGACGGGCCTAGGGTAATGGAATGCAGGATAAGATGAAAAGAGAAGTATGAATTTCTATCTATTTCTCTCTATTCTATAAAATAGTTTTTCGGATCGATGCTCTGCACCCTGCCTCACTTAGCGCTCTCGACCGTGTCCCATTCCATCGCTCTCGACCGTCTGTGGGACTATTTATATTATGAAACGACGCAGTATCGCATCTCCATTAAGAGGATAAAAGAAAGAAACCAGTCATCGATGGTCCATATCATGATCCCCGTATGCCCTTTTAGTTAGTTCCCTGGAGAGTGTGAAAGAGTTTCTTCCAAGCGCATTCTGATAAAGAATATTTTTTGTACTGAGTGCTTTTACTTAATTCCAAACTCCCATTTCCTATGTCAATGAATACTGAACATTTTTTCGTGTGTATTAATTTATAATTATTATTATATATGGCAAAACCCGATTAAAAGAAATAAACTTCTTGAGGAGGGGTGGTGGAGTAGGAGGAAGAAGTGGTGGCGGAGGAGGAGGAGGAGAAGGAGGAGGACATAAGTAGTCGTAGAGTTTTTTCTGGCATTGTAATAGAAGCCGACGATATGTTATAATCTGCTCGGCTTTGCTCGGCTGCTCGGCTGGCTTGCACCGCACCGATCAACGATCGATAGCATACTGAATCCTATTGGCAGCAGACGCGTGGTGGGGGGACGCGATTGGTGGGGGGACAACCTGGTCGAGCTCCACAGCAATGTTACCATCGACGGCAACCGCGCGAGTAAGACTCTCTCTCTCTCTCTACATTCGACAAAACGCCGGGCAAACGGGTAGACCCCTCTGTTCGACTGGCTCGCACCGCACCGATCGACGATCGATAGCATACTGCATTCCATTGGCGGCCGACGCGTGGTGGGGGGACGCCCTGATAGGTGATAGGTTGACAGATGCGTCAGTGGTCGATTGGTGGGGGGTTTCTGGTGGGTTGCCGACCGAAAAACTATTTTACAGAATAGAGAGATAATAATCTGGTTTTTTATTTCATGATCTTCGATGTGTAAAATTTAAACCCCCCACAAAAACAGATCCTCTGTAAAAAAGGCGGCATGTTCATTCAGTGCCAACAAAATTGATACGTAAAATACTCTCCAAAAAAGATTTGAAATCAATTAAGATCGCCATGTTCAAGATTTATATTATAAAAGTTAAAAGGCATCATTTGAAAGGAAATTATTGTAAATCAAGTTACTAAAAAATTCGGATAAAAAATTTATTAAAAAATTTTAATAAAAAAGAACTTGCCGCGTTTAAGAGAGAGAGAGAGAGAGAGAGAGAGAGAGAGAAGAGAGAGAGAAGAGAGAGAGAGAGAGAGAGAGAGAGAGAGAGAGAGAGAGAGAGAGAGAGAGAGGAGAGAGAGAGAGAGAGAGAGGGAGAGAGAGAGAGAGAGAGAGAGAGAGAGAGAGAGAGAGAGAGAGAGAGAGAGAGAGAGAAGAGAGAGGAGAGAGAGGAGGGAAGAGAGAGAGAGAGGGAGGAGAGAGGAGAGAGAGAGAGAGGAGAGAGAGAGAGAGAGAGATGAGAGAGAGAGGAGAGAGAGAGAGAGAGAGAGAGAGAGAGAGAGAGAGAGAGAGAGGAGAGAGAGAGAGAGAGAGAGGGGGAGAGAGGGAGAGGGAGAGAGAGGGGAGAGGGAGAGAGGGAGAGAGGGAGAGAGGGAGAGAGGGAGAGTGGGAGAGAGGGAGAGAGGGAGAGAGGGAGAGAGGGAGAGAGGGAGAGAGGGAGAGAGAGAGGAGAGAGAGAGAGAGAGGGAGAGGGAGAGAGGGAGAGAGGGAGAGAGGGAGAGAGGGAGAGAGGGAGAGAGGGAGAGAGGGAGAGAGGGAGAGAGGGAGATGGGAGAGAGGGAGAGAGGGAGAGAGGGAGAGAGGGAGAGAGAGAGAGGGAGAGGAGAGAGAGAGAGAGAGAGAGAGAGAGAGAGGAGAGATGAGGAGAGAGAGAGAGGAGAAGAGAGAGAGAGGAGAGAGAGTGAGAGAGAGAGAGAGAGAGAGAGAGAGAGAGAGAGAGAGAGAGAGAGAGTGGAGAGAAGAGAGAGAGAGAGAGAGAGAGAGAGAGAGAGAGAGAGAGAGAGAGAGAGAGAGAGAGAGAGAGAGAGAGAGAGAGAGAGAGGAGAGAGATGAGGAGAGAGAGAGAGAGAGAGTGTTCATATTTTGTCCACTATATACTGGTGGTATCATATAAGTGTGTGAATTTATTTAAAATCATAAGTGCATAAACAGAGTATAATTCGGTGTCTGAATTTTTTATTTTGAAGGATAAGTTTTTCCTCTTTCATATTATACTATCACAAGTTTCAATTTATATACCGACCTGTCAAACGTGAAGTGTACATGTATGTACCTCACTTCTATTTCATCTCTTCTTTGCCTTTGGTGTAACGATGGAGATTACAAAATATTATCATTTACACCCCGCAAATCACGTTTTTGCAAGCAACTTTTCTGTAACATTCCTGCGATATTTTACAATATTCGTGAACATTACCGTATGTTAGAAACATTCCTTTACTCATAATATATATTTCTCGATAAATTCGCGAATGTTGCAAAACAGCATAGAAGCATTTCCGAATCATTACGTTGAAAGATCTCATCGGTAAGGTACAGCTCGATAAGATTGTACTTGTTAGGGCTGAATTATATAGGGTTTTTATATCCCAGAAGAATATAGGTGCAGCAAAATATCGATGCTCTCTGTGCTGGAAATTTATTTACGAGTAAGGGCGAAATTTCAGCGGTGCATGCAAAAGGATTTCTTGAAATTATTCCAACGTCTCGAGTTAATATGTAACAACATATACACTGTCATAAGTAGTACCTTTACATGTGATTAAACAATTCGTCACGGTTATTGGAAGAGTACCAGGTGTGTCGGTAATTCCTTTCCGGTTTTCGTAACAGATGTCATTAGCTATAAGTATGAAATGTTATGATTTGATACATATGTGATTTTATTCTACTGACATTAACCTCAATACTACATAAGTTACGTTCCGCCAAAATAACAGCGTTATAGATTTATAATTTTTTGAAAATGTCGAGTTTTGTGCCTGAAAACGTGCATTTGCGGCACGCATTACTTTTCTTGTTTCATCAAAAGAAAAAAGCCGCTGAAAGTCATCGTTTGCTGGTAGAGACTTACGGTGAACATGCTCCAACCATAAGAACATGTGAAACGTGGTTTCGACAATTCAAATGTGGTGATTTCAACGTTCAAGATAAAGAACGTCCTGGTAGGCCGAAAACGTTTGAAGATGCGGAATAGCAGGAGTTATTGGTTGAAGACCCAACACAAACTCAAAAACAATTGGCAGAAAAGTTGAATGTGAGCCGAGTAGCAATTTGTGAACGATTACGAGCGATGAGAAAGATCCAAAAGATGGGAAGATGGGTGCCACATGATTTTACAGCATGACAACGCGCCGTCTCATACAGCAAAACGAGTCAAAGAAATGTTGAAATCACCTGGATGGGAAGTTTTATCGCACCCGCCGTACTCTCCAGATCTGGCTCCATCCGACTACCACCTTTTCGCATCGATGGGGCGAGCGCTTGCAGAGCAGCACTTTGCCGATTTCGAAGAAATTAAAAAATGGCTCAATGAATGGTTTAGCTCAAAGGCGAAACTATTCTTTTGGAATGGCATCCATAAATTGCCTGAGAGATGGGCAAAATGTATAGAACGAAATGGCCAATACTTTGAATAAATAAATTTGAACTATCCATTGTAAGTAACGTGTTTTCTTTAACGAAAAAACCGGAAAGGAATTACCGACACACCTGGTATACTTAGAGTTAAGTATCAAATGTCTACATGGATTTCTGTAGACGACCAAAATATAAGAAAAATCCGATGGCCTGTAAATTCGAAAGCGGTATGTTTTATTTCTCCAAAATACTAAGGCAAAGTGAAAAATATAAGGGCACTCTAGTTTATAAATCCCTTTCAAAATATCACGAGAATAAATCAAAAGTAACGTGGTTATAATTAATTAGCTCGTATGGGTATAAAATGTGAAACTTTAATTTTGTGGTAATAAAAAGCTATTCTCCTACATGTACGTATTCTCCTCATGAATAAATTCCAAAAAGTAGTGAAATCCCCCCACAAAAACAGATTCTCTGTAAAAAAAAGGCGACATGTTCATTCAGTGCAAACCGAAATTGATACGTAAAATACTCTCCAAAAAAGATTTGAAATCAATTAAGATCGCCATGTTCAAGATTTATGTATAAAAAGTAAAAGGCATCATTTGAAAGGAAAATTGTTGTGAATCAAGTTACTAAAACATTCGACTAAAAAAATTTATAAAAAAAATTGGCTTTTAAGATTACAGGACATTATGGTAAAAGGCAACTGCGCATTTCCTCAAAATATGTATTTCGGCGAAATTAGGCAACAGCGTGAATATCCCATTTAAAGAGCCAAAGTCACAGCGCCGTAGCAGTAAATATCAATGGGATTTCATGGAGTTTCGCCTCTGGTACTCTGTGACCGTGCTAAGCACGGTCGAGAGCGGTGAAATGGGGCACGGTCAAGAGCACTGAGTGAGGCATGGTCGAGAACGCTAGAGTGGGGGATTTCCGTTTCAGTATTTCGTTCCTCCTCGCGCGATTTTACTACCCTCAGCAAAGAAGTTTCACTTCAACAGAGCTATCACCGGTAACGTACGAGATCCAGGTAGAACCTTCATTGATGTGGAAACGTCATACGGACCAGATCGTCACGTCCTCGCAAAAAGGGGGCTCTCAGGGTAACGAGCTGAATGTTCCGCCGAACCCGACGCTGCGAAGCTCCACGAGGGTTCCGACCAAGAATTAAAAAGGAGGAAATTGTAATGTACGTGTCGGAATGTAATAAGGACCTCGCGAGGGCGACAAGCTCCGGTGGATAAATCATAGGATCCGTGCGTGTGGCCCCGGACAATAAGATCTTCAGTGTTACCACGGCGTGGCTAGCGCACAGTTGTACTCCGAATATTATATGACCATATATTTTATAGTATTGAATAAAAAGACTTGTTTAAATATATCACAACTCAAAACTGCAGATTTTATTAATGCAAAGAGGATTACATTAGAAAATTAAAAATATTCTGGAGATAAGAATTTTATCTGCAAAAATCGCTGCCACGTGTTATGATATGATATGTTATGATGTGATATTAAATTTTACAAAAAGGATTAATTATATTTTAATGTGTAAATGAATAACATAAAATAACTCTATATAAGTTTCTTGAAGCAGCTGACAGTTGTTCGTGAATAATGCGATTTTTTCTTCCAATCATGGTGATAACATTATTTACTGATAACCGCGGATGCGTAATCCACATTTCAAAAAGTTTGCATGAACTAATACTAATGTAAAAGTACGTAATAAGCGAGTGAAAGGGAAACGGTGAAGTCTGAAAACCACAAGGGATAAACTGAAGTTGCTTTTGTGGCGTTAAGGTATTTCCATGGTTTTGCGTTTTTATTACGAATCTCACGAAATTTTGCCAATCAAAAGACTGAAATATTACCCATCGATTCCCAAAATTTCAAAACGCTGAGCCATGTAGTTTAAAAGAAAATGTTAATTCAAAGTAGCATTTTCTACACTGACTTTCAATGGCTAACATGTAGAAAGACGGTACCTCAGTGACGTTTTGAGCTATAACTACAGAACCAATCTTACAATGTTAAAGAAAAACTAACGGCGAATAAAATGATATTGTAGGATTATGTTCACAAAAACTGGAAGTGCTGAGCCATATAGTTTCAGAGAAATTATAACTTAAAAACTGAGATTTTTCTTGAAACTGCAAAGTGGTGGGGACGAGTAACGATGATGTGGCAACAGTGCGCACAGCTGATTTAGCCATCTCCTGTGGCACGTAGTGGCAGGCACATAGCGGTATTCTAAGGAGAGAGAAGCACTGTTTCCACGATTATCGGGCCAGGCAGTGTATATGTGTGAGGTACATTTGTATACAGGAGGTCTCTGTGTAGCAAGGAGCTCAGAGTACAGAGTTACTCAAAAGTTTCGTTCGTGCGTAATACAGTTTGTGATCAGTTGTACTAAGTCCTGAAGCAAAAAATTTGAATACGACTGTCACCATTGAAATACCTTAAACGGGCCACTCACGCTACTGCGGCGCCGTACGATTTTATCGCATCCGACGAAATTGAACGGAATTTGACCGTGTGTGCCCGTGCGTCCAACGAAATCGTACAATTTGACCGCAGTCAAATGGACCTGTCTGCTGCAGTACAACGCCGTCGTACGATCCTGCAGTATCGTGAGTGGCCCGCTTTATGATTGCGTCAAATATAAGGCCGATCCCAGACAATGCGTGCATTCAGCAAATGTAAGAGCGGAGGCGAAGGAGCCCGAAGTTTATCGACAACGCCGCGGATAGTGGGCGAATGTCGAATGTTTGGCGCAGTAGAGCTCCCACACACTACGCGAAGGATCACAAATGGCGAATATTCGCTGAATGCACGCATTATCTGGGACTGGCGTTACACCATACGCACACCCAGGGACAGAATATCTGCGAGCCTTGAACATAAGCTCCGATGCCCTTTATATGGGAAGACTGCGTTCACGGCGAGCAGATATTCTATCCCTGGATTTATTAATTATTATTAGAGGAGAGCCAGTCAATGTCTATAATGTACGAGGGGTGTCTGAAAAGTAAGTCCCACTATTTTTTTAAACCCGTTTGGTTGGTGGGAAATATTTGAAATTTGGAGGGAATATTTGTCTGTATGTAGTGCAAGCCCTGTAAAATTGCTGGACGTGTGCATTCGTTGCAAGGACATTCACGCCCCAGTCGCCATGGAGACTCCACTCGCTCCTACCGCTGATTGTGAAATTGAGGCTCCCGATGCAAGAACCGGTCGAGCGGTCGAAAACGCTTAAAAGTATTGTCCACTTCGGAAAAGTGGCTGATGGAAAAAAAGTTGAGAAATATAAAAATATAAAAATACGTACTTATAGAGGGCACAAATACGCATATTTTAGTGTAATTTTACTTTTCTAACTTTTGTGGTTTTTAAGAAAAAAATTAAAAACTATTGAATTTCGATCACTCAAAATCGACGATTTTCAGTCTACTTTTAAAACATACATCGCCATATCTCGAAAAATTATGTACGAAACGTCACAATTTTTTTTTCTCGAACTTATTACACCCAAGCGATGCCAAAAAATTAACAAGCACCGCGAGAAAGATTCATTGTTTATAAATAATCACTGTATAATTATTTAACGAAAAAGTCGAAGTTTCAAAATTTTCGACCTGTGGGAAACATTTTTCTATTTATTCTTACGACAAAGTGTAAGCGAGAAAGTTGTAGATAGATGTTTTATGAAGTTTTCTACGAAAAATAGGGAAGATTTAGTGACATTCACGGGTTTTACGATAGTTCATGTATAAAGCGTGCGATCCGCGTTCGCTCGATTCTCGCGCTCTGCGCTGCTGTTGCAACAGCGCTGGAATTCAATACCGTCTTGCCGGCAAAGCAAGACGACACATGTATTTTACATCGCCAAAAATAAATCATTTCAAATTTTGATTTGAATAATTTAGGTCTTGACGTCAATTTGTTTGTCAAATCGTGTCTCGCTTCTACAGCCGTGGGGGCGTGCGAAGACAAAGAAAACGTTGCACATTTTTCTAACTGCGCGGCGTGCGTTTATCGGCAAGTCTCGACTTATTGAGACGTGAAAAGCAACTATTTCATAATATTAAAGGGAAAAACTTCTCATTCTCCTTTCGACGTTCAGTCGGATACGTTCGTTGGTTTTTATCTTCTGTAAAACAACGTAATTTTCCTAATCTGTTTTTACGTTATACAGTATTTTAAGTAATAACATTATTCAGTTTTCACGAAATAAATGATAAGATAAAAATTTATCAACAACGCCTGATTTCATCTTGTAATACTACAAAACCCATAAACATATTGCCAAATTATTTCGAAAATTCAATAGTACGAATATTATGTTATATCGACATTTTGTACAATATGTATCGTTCATATTATCAAAAAAATTTAATATTATGTCTAAATACAATATTTACGCAAGCGCACCTAGATTATTCAAATCAAAATTTGAAATGATTTATTTTTGGCGATGTAAAATACATGTGTCGTCTTGCTTTGCCGGCAAGACGGTATTGAATTCCAGCGCTGTTGCAGCGCAGAGCGCGAGAATCGAGCGAACGTGGATCGCGCGCTTTATACATGAACTATCGTAAAACCCGTGAAATGTCACTAAATCTTCCCTATTTTTCGTAGAAAACTTCATAAAACATCTATCTACAACTTTCTCGCTTACACTTTGTCGTAAGAATAAATAGAAAAATGTTTCCCACAGGTCGAAAATTTTGAAACTTCGACTTTTTCGTTAAATAATTATACAGTGATTATTTATAAACAATGAATCTTTCTCGCGGTGCTTGTTAATTTTTTGGCATCGCTTGGGTGTAATAAGTTCGAGAAAAAAAAATTGTGACGTTTCGTACATAATTTTTCGAGATATGGCGATGTATGTTTTAAAAGTAGACTGAAAATAGTCGATTTTGAGTGATCGAAATTCAATAGTTTTTAATTTTTTTCTTAAAAACCACAAAAGTTAGAAAAGTAAAATTACACTAAAATATGCGTATTTGTGCCCTCTATAAGTACGTATTTTTATATTTTTATATTTCTCAACTTTTTTTCCATCAGCCACTTTTCCGAAGTGGACAATACTTTTAAGCGTTTTCGACCGCTCGACCGGTTCTTGCATCGGGAGCCTCAATTCGTGGTGTTATCCGTTTTTTAACCGGAAAAAAAAAATTAACTACACACATGACCACGCTACGAGGCGGTACGTCACTTCTGCTCCCCACTCGGCAAAGAATCACTCAGTAGTATAGACTCAGTTGATTCTCACGAATCAGTCGAAGAGTCGATTCGTCGAGTGACCCAACGTGGTCGATACTTGCGATCGATGGTAATTTATCTTGCAGTAACATTTGCATTAGATCGCCAGAGTACATCGAGTATCTAAATATTATATAAGCTATCTTCAGTACCTTGTTATTGGAAGTGTGTGCTAGTGATGGCACAGCTGAACATTGATCGCTTACTTATAGATGTATGGCAGATCTGCTCAGTGGGTGTTGTCACGTGGTCGCTTTATGTAGCTTGTGTTCGTGTCTCGATCGCGCGTGCATGTGTTTGGGGTAACATATGTTTACCTTGGATCTGCGCGCCTGCACGGTTAAGTCTTCACGTCGCTCCTCGAACTACCGCGATTTCCAGTACATTGTTATTACATTCAGTCATAAAACTGAATGTCATTCATTTTCAAAACCGAAAATATGATCTAACTGCAGCGATTTATCGTTAAAGACGTTTTAAAAACAGTGACAACGGTTCCGACAAAATCACTGATCGGTTCAAATCTCATATCGAATTAATCATCCCGATAGGCGCGCAAAATATACAACGTAATCCTTGAAGAGTTCCGGTCAGTATTCGCGAGTGAACTTTATATCGCAATGAAGGCGCTACATTCGGTAACGCTACTCGTCGGGTTATTACTACTGATTCTCGGTAGTCGACCCGGCGATGGACATCGAATTCTTGGACTCTTTCCTTTCAATGCGAAGAGCCACTTTATGATGTTCGAACAACTGATGAAGGGTTTAGTGCAACGTGGTCACCAGATCGATATCGTAAGTCACTTTCCCTTGAAAGGCGTGACTGGGAATTATACCTACATCAGTTTAGAAGGAACATTACCCAATGTGATGAACAACATGACGTATGATTTTATAAAAGATATGAGAAATATAACAATGAAAAGATTGTCTGGAATTTATGGGGGTCAGATCTGCGAATTGCTGAAACTTCCACAATTGCAGAATCTGATAAAAAATCCGCCCAATGATCCGCCGTACGATTTGGTTATTACAGAGGTGAGGAGACCGGCCGATTCTTTATATTACTTTTTTCGCTTTCCAGTGAGATTTATAATGAGGATAATTGCGAAAATTATGGAAGAATTTACAGTTATTATTGTGATAAGAGAACTATGAGATTCAAGTAAAGTAATTGAGTTTAAGGAACGAATGTTCTGTGTATGAGGGCAAGCTTAACAGGGTGACGATGATGATAGGTCGACGGTCATAGAATAGAAAAAGGCAAAAATAAGAGGGCAATAATTATAAATCTCATAATAACTATTATACGGCAATCATTGTCGTAATACATCTAAGTAGGGCTAAACATTTTTATATAATTTTTACATTATTACATATTGAAATTTATATGACACAGAATTTCGTGTATCCATGCTACTTCGCGTTCGGCCGTTACTTGAAGGTTCCTATTATCGCCGTCATGACCAGTGTCGGAGATCCATGGATAGCCAGTCCTATGGGAAATCCTAACAATAATGTTTTCTCTCCGATGTTCTATTTGAACTTCGATGATCGTATGAACTTTTGGCAACGACTGGTCAATGTTTTAATTGGAATGTATATCAATATTCAGTTCCGATACTATACGGCAAGCCAGGAAGAGTACGTGAAGAAGTACATCGATCCTAATCTTCCAGGGATTTCCGAACTCGAGAGGGACGTGGCACTGCTTTTGATTAATTCTCACCCTAGTTTGAACAGTATAAAAGCGTACAACCCGTCCATTGTCGAAGTCGGAGGTTTGCACTTGAAGGACGATGGCTCAAAATTATCATCGGTAAGTGCGCGTTCTATGTACGAACGAGGTGGTTTACATCTCTATTGGGCTTTATTATTTCTTTTTCTCTCTTCTCTACAGGAAATGAAAAAATGGCTAGACGATAGTAAAGACGGTTGCATCTACTTTTCAGTGGGATCGATGATTAAAATCGAATCCTTTCCAAAGGATACGTTGGCCGAGCTATATTCGGCGTTTAAAAAGATTGCACCGATTCGCGTATTAATGAAAGTCACTAAAACGGAGGAACTACCACCAGGACTTCCTAAAAATGTCATGACTGGTCCATGGTTTCCGCAGTTTCAAATATTGCGTGGGTTTTCATTTTTTTGTTAAGAGGAATATTTTATTTTTCTATTCTACTTATTAGTCTCGGGCATATGCCTATCGACCCCTTTTTAATTTTCACTCCCGACTCCCCATCCTCGACTTCTGTATCCCCGATGGCTATAGCTGATTGCTCTAGAAGCCACCGCACAGTTGCTGGATACTATAATTCAAGCCCAAAGAAACAGCCAGAATAACGGTTCGGAAATTTTTAATTTATAGTGGAATGCCTAAGAACTCGAAATTTCCCTTTCCACGCTATTCACTTGCCAATCGTTCCTCTATGGCTTGCCCATGACTAAGAATTTTGTGACTCGCAGAACTTTTGCACTTTCCTGGTCGCTCGAGATACGTATTCGCCGCTCGGCTACTCACGCCGCTCTATTGAGAAAAATATGAATTATCTATAATTTCGTGCGACTACTCTCTTTTATATTTCAACGGCATTATCGTTATGCTATTACATTGCAGAACATAAAAACATTCGTGCTTTCATCACACACGGTGGCCTTTTGAGCACACAAGAATCAATTTACCATGCTGTCCCCATGATCGGTATGCCACTCTTCGGTGATCAACCTGCCAATATACAGAATTACGTTAAGAAGAAGATTGCCGTGTCGTTGGATTATGAAAACATTACAGAGGAAGCGTTAGTCAATGCTGTAAATACCGTCATGAAAGACCCTTCATACAAGTGAGTGCATCATTATCAAATTTTGAGGTTTTACAAATAAACAAGGTTCTCTTTTCAGAAAAAATATTGTGAAGGTGTCCACGTTATTCCGAGACCGTCCTATAAGTGCATTAGATTTGGGTATTTATTGGGTCGAATACGTGATCAGAAACGGATACGCTCTGAAAGCACCGAGTGCCGATTTGGAGTGGTGGCAAATCGTATTGATCAATATTTTCGTCTTTGTCTCCTCGTGTATTTTAATCGCGTTATACATTGTTCGATGGATTGTGATAATTCTGTACAGATCAATCTTTACCGGTAGAAATAACGCATCGAAGATAGATGAATCAAATTCAAAGAAAAATAAGTAAGAATCGTTTTTAGACATTTAGTGAATAATGTTATAATATCAAAGATAAATAACTATAGTTTTTATAAAGAAAATCATTCGTCTAATTATAGGTAAATATCCCATTTCAATAATATTCTCCCTATACGACGATAAACTATTGTCGAATAAGAATAATTGTGTGAATACTGGACTTTGTACTTACAAATATATCAAAGGGTATAGTCGGATAATAATCATATGAAAGCTGCCCCAGCTTGAATTTTTTTCCCATTATATTATAAAAAAAAAGTATTGGATTTTTTCGCCCATAAATAAAGTAAAACAACAGGTTTGAATTTATCAATAATTTTTTTTGCATATTTAAAATAATACCCCCGACGTTTTTTTTGATGTGAAACATCTTTAGCCGCGCTGCTTAGGGGGTGAAAGCGAAGGAGACCGAGACGTCGCCTCGATTCAGGCGACGCTTGCCTGTGTGTGCATTTGTGTACGTTCCTCCCACTCTACTCTGCGCAAGGTTTGCTTGCGCATCTCCTGACATAGTCTATAGTCCAGTAAAAATAGCTCTGAACCTAACATTTTGAGTCTCCTGGCTGAATTTGAGATTGAAGTTACATGAAGGTGTTTCAAAACTACCCCCAAAATCCCAAGATTCAAAACCCCTCGGAAGCCGAGAAAAACAATAAAAACCACCCCCGGACACCATTGTTTAAAAATATTTCGCGAAGACTAAAGAAAATGAAAAAATTGTTTAAATAAAAGTTGTAGAGTAGGTGAAAATACGTAAAAAAGTTCTATGACTTTTTCATTTTTATGCAATATCCTAAGCGCTATGAGGGGATAAGATGTTGGAATAATTCGAAGACTTTAAAAAATCGTAAGAAAGTGAAAAATGCATATTTGTTACTTTCTTTTATATCAATTCACGTAGAAAGGTTGAATCTACATTCCGAGAGAATTTTTTTTATTTTAAGCATTTTGTATTAACAGTATCGTTCTTCAACATTTTTACATTTCAAAATTTATACAAGAACATTATTTCACAACATTTTAAAAATCACCATTCGATTCCTCGTAAAATCACCTTCAGAAAAGTTCTCGGTGACTTTTTCGAACAGGCTATATTTTTCCAGATACGTTTAATTAAAGTTTTGGGGAGAGAGAGAGTTCTTATTTGACAACCACGGGCCGAAAGGACATAAATATATGTCCGCTCCGTTCCTACCGGTCCTGTAGAGCGCGCATGCGTCAGGGGGGCCTTTCTCGAGTCATTCGCAAAGTTACGCATACGCATCTTAGCCAATAGACCAATCAGGATCAAGTATTCCGTTGTAGTGGGGGTCCTGATTGGTCTACTCGCTAAGAAGCGTATACGTTTCTCTTGCGAGTGACTCGAGAAAAGGGGTCTAGCACCTGAGCTGAATGAATGGCGCGCTACGTACTATACGGTCATACAGGCATTTTTACGATTTTTTTCTGTCAGTAGGGATTGACGCCCTAAACAAAACCCCAAAGTATTTTTTTCCGAAAACGCCTTAGAAATAAAAAAATCACATCAAAGAATTCCATGATTGGTATGTATAAGTTCCAAAAATCTGATCTCTCTCAGGAACCGTCGCGTGGCTCATCGGGTAGCGTGCGTGATTCGCACGCGGCGGGGCACGCGTTCGAGTCTCGATGTACTTTTTTTTTAACAAAATTATTTTTAATGCAATGTGCTTCGACAGTATGCAATACATTTTCATAATTAAATGGATTGAATTAAAAATGAAATGAAAAGCAATGCAATTGCACATTAAAAAAAATATTCAATTTTCAATCATTGCTTGTCATTTCCCTCTGCTACAAGCAATGATTGAAAATTGAATATTTTTTTTAATGTGCAATAGCATTGCTTTTCATTTCGTTTTTAATTCAATCCATTTAATTATGAAAATTTATTGCATACTGTCAAAGGCACATTGCATTTAAAATAATTTAGTTAAAAAAAAAGGACACTTAGGACTCGAACGCATGCCCGCCACGTGCGAGTCTCGCACGCTACCCAATGAGCCACGCGAGGGCTCCTGTGAGACCAGATTTTCGGAACTTATACACACCAATCATGGAATTCTTTGATGTGATTTTTTTTTATTTCTAAGGCGTTTTCGGAAAAAAATATTTTGGGGTTTTGTGTTAAGGGAGAAAAACCGTAAAAATGCCTGTTCCGAAACTCGCAATCTCTCCTTGTTAGATCACTTAGCTCGACTACTTGTCCGAGCGAATAGTACAAGATCCGAACTAGAGACGTTCTTCACCGATCTGCTTACCGGATGAAAAGTATTTTTTATCAAACCTAATACGTCAATGAATATATCGCGCATGGGTAGGCTAGTAAAATATGCTCAAGGCTACCCTTAAAACTATATAAACAGGTGAGCTGATATGAGCAATTTGCACCGATCTGCTTACCAATTAAACTATATATGAAAATAAAGATAATTTTATTGCAAACACGATGGTATAACCCTACCTGCAAAAAATCGGTCATGAATCACGGTTGTAAGGCTTTGAAATTTATCGGAGCTAGCCAAGATGCGCGTACTACAGGGAAATTTGCTATAGGACGCAACGTAGGAAGTGGGCGCGACGCGACGGTTAGATGAGAGAGAGTGCGTACATGCTGCTTCCTCGTACGCGATTGACAAAGATAACACTACTAAAATGCCGAGAAAAAGCGACTACAAGCGACTCGCTGTTTACATCCCTCAGTTTACGGAAAAATGCGTGCTCCATTATTACATAAATGTAATGTAGTGTTATCTTTTTCAATCGTTATTTTTTTCAATCAATTACTGTTGGATCCCTGGTAAAATTATTTTCGTTCAAGATTCAGCTAACTGCATTTTTATCTTTGCCTGTCTGGAAGGGACAATTTATTACTTTATGGCTCTTTCTCGAAAGTACAGAAAAAGGGGAAAAACGTTCTTACCGGGTTTTCGAGTGAGTTTTTTCCGAACATGTGATAAACAGACAGTCGAGGCGATGGCTCATGGGGTGGGTTTGTAACGTATTAAAAATGTCTGATGGTAAAGACGAAATTCTAGACCTTTCCTCTAAGTGAGATTTCATAAGTTCAAATGATAAATTGTTAAGAAAAATTCTTCTTGGAGTCTTTGCGTTGTTTAGGTTACTGTTATATAAAATCTGGGCACTCTCTTATTCCAGCAACATACAAGTTTTTGGAAGGCTATATTATTGTATTTGTTGTAATATTGCTATAATATTTGTAAAGATTGTTATTGTATTCATTGTTTTATAATAAAGTTTTTTACACCGCCAATTTATTAATGATTTTTTATCGCTCTCTAAAAAATGTAATTTTTCTGTTTGTTTGCTGTGGTATTTTTATAGAATAGATAAAATTTATCGAATAATTATCACTAACATATTATTATTCTGATAGAAATATTAATATTTCTCCATCCATATATTTAATTGAAAATATTTGATAAATCTTTCTCACATTTTAATATTTTATATTTAATTTAAAGTAATTAAAAGTTTACTGCCAGTACCTACTCCATCGTAGTCGCTTTTTCTCGGCATTTTAGTAGTGTTATCTTTGTCAATTGTACGAGGAAGCAGCATGTACACACTCTCTCTCATGTAACCATCGCGTTGCGCCCACTTCCTACGTTGCGTCCTATAGCAAATTTGCCTATAGTACGCGCATCTTGGCTAGCTCCGATAAATTTCAAAGCCTTACAACCGCGATTCATGACCGATTTTTTGCAGGTAGGGTTATACCATCGTGTTTGCAATAAAATTATCTTTATTTTCATATATAGTTTAATTGGTAAGCAGATCGGTGCAAATTGCTCATATCAGCTCACCTGTTTATATAGTTTTAAGGGTAGCCTTGAGCATATTTTACTAGCCTACCCATGCGCGATATATTCATTGACGTATTAGGTTTGATAAAAAATACTTTTCATCTGGTAAGCAGATCGGTAAAGAACGTCTCTAGTTCGGATCTTAGACTAGAACAGAAAAGCGGCGCCGAGCCGCCCAGTGCGAGTAGCTCTCCGACAAACGCTCGAGATACAGTATTGTCACGACGCAATTACAATGTGTAAGGTAATGTTGCAACAGCGTGCTCCGTTTAGCACGGCGGCTCAGCGCTCGTCATACGACCACCTAAGGTCGTAGGTTTCTAGGGAGAAACGGAGAGTTAAGTATAAAAATGAGAGAATAAATTTAAAAAAAATTTTAGTCGGGAAAATTTTTGCTTTTTATATTGACTAAGAGAAATTGCAGATTTTCTTTTTTTTCGCCTGGCTTCGTCTTACATACTGGCTTTGTCTTACATACCTGAAAGCCGGATTTTTATTAGTCAAAATCTTTCATCAATAACGTTGAATCTATGCAACTGAACATGGAATTGAATGCACAAGTCAATGCAAACATAGGTATTCATAGTCGCGATGCTACGAAACCCCTACGAAATTTGACATTTTTTTGCTCTTACATTTCTTTATGGGAATTTTTGGCTGCCGAAGATTTTGTTCACGATTGTGGATGGATAATAATTGTCGAAAAAACATTTGAAACACTGAATGAAACAATGAAATTTGCTTTTCCATAACGCTTTTAAAATGTAAATGTGCGTGAAGCAAAGTCCCATTCTTCAAAATAAATGCTTATGGTGTCAAAATACAGTGTGCTTGAAATGTTTTTTCGACAATTATTATCCAAAATTATGAACAAAATCTTCGGCAGCCAAAAATTCCAATGACGAAATGTAAGAGTAAAAAAATGCAACGATGTTTCCAACTGTTACAAATAATATTGGTTCACCTCAATAAGAAAGAAAATAATGTAAAACTATGAAAAATATTGAAACTATTATTTTATTCGGTAATGTAAACCACTTTTTATAACAAAAAGTGGTTGCCATCAAATGAAAAAGAGAGTTAATAAAGAAAAAAGAAAAAAAAACCCACGAAATACTAAGATTGAAAAACAAAATTAGAAAAAAAATAACATTGTAAAATAAAAGTAGGAAAAAAAAGGTAAGGTGAAAAAACAGAATAAAATGTAATCATGCAGTCAAGAAGGTGATGAGAAGTTTTGCGTCTGTTTATTTATTGATGATTATATCAATCCTCTGTTTATTTATTGATAATTATACGCAAAACTTCTCGTCACCTTCTTGACTGCATGATTACATTTTATTCTGGTTTTTTCACCTTACCTTTTTTTCCCTACTTTTGTTTTACAATGTTATTTTTTTTTCTAATTTTGTTTTTCAATCTTAGTATTTCGTGGGTTTACGCGTGAAGTTTCACTTCTGTTGCGTGTACCCTATACACGTTTTTGTTTTTTTTGAGGTTACCAACGAAGTTTTATATTTGTTGTGTGTACTCTTTACAATGTGATTTCATACGGTAATCCTCCAGTATTAATTACCGACATCTTATGTAGTTTTTGATGCACAAACGCCTCGCGGTAGTTGATGAACCATTGTGTCCACAGATACTGGTACGTTAATGACCTGTCCGTAAATTCCATATTGACCATGTACATGTCTCAATCGACGAATCTGCATAAAGGGGAATCGTGGAGATATAAGTCGCTCTGATACCAAATCTAGTGGAGGTAAATGGTCGGGTATCGGTGGATATTTGAAACCGTTGTAAGTGGCCATATTGCAGGGATAGTATTCTTTTTAGTCCAATCATTGAAGTTCTGAATTAGAAATAATTAAAGAGGATCTGAATTTGTTACAGTAGGTACTGTTTGCACCCTACAACAACTTCCTGATATTTTGGAGGATCATCCCCGGTCGGATTGTTTAAAAAAGAGATGTAAACAAAAAAAAAACGATTTTTTGCGAATATCTCTTCCACTTTCAAGAATAACGAGAAAATCTTCAAATAAAAGTTGTAAACAATCGAATTTATAATAAAAAAGTCTTCGTGAAATTTTTACCTATATGCAATAGGGAAGCGGCAAAATGCGCTTTAAAGTATGCGCACCACCTAAGGGAGCATGCTGCGCTTAAAAAATTCATAAGAAATCGAAAAATTACTCTTTTTCGATGATTTTTTCTTAAATCGCATCTACAGGAGTAGACCTACATTTTGAGAGATATAGAACAAAAATTAATGCATTATTAATGCGATTATTGATTATTTTAGATTTTAAACCGATTCTTTTCACTGAAAACATTGGGGAACAATTTTTTTTCTTTTAACTTGGTATTCGTTAGATTATTATCTTAAAAAAAGTTCTGTACGGCTTCGCACTGAATACCTTCTGTGTGGAGATATAATATAATATAATACAACTGATTTTCTGGTGAGTGGCAGTCCTGAATGAAATCTGTGGCCGCACCACTGTACTGGGGACCGACAGAGAACGCGCATATATTCCCGACTCTCTCTTAGTCATAAACGCGTTCTGCACTGCGCGAAGCCGTCTGTGCCTCTACCAAGGAGTAGGTGTCCAACCTGCTCTTTACCTCTATAGACCTTCGGCACGCTGCCAAAAAGTGCAATGGTAGTATCATGTATGCCCTTTGAGGTTTCGGTAATAATGCATATGCTGATAAACGACTAAGCAAAATTGACAGGTCCCCGTGGAACTTGTGTTGGAAAAGTTAATTACTTATTGCAAAAAAAAATCGCATCTTGCAATGATAGTATCACGTATGCCGAGCATGTGAAACGATATTTCATAGAAAAAATAATATATATTGAAGAACGATCGGCATACGTGTATCGTAGGGACTAAGGGTCGGTGTATGCTCTAAAAAGTGTTGTAAATTCAGAATTTTTTAAATGATCATATCACGTAAGTATGCCCTTTTGAGATTCAACCATTTTTGGCATAAAATGCACAGTTACTAAGGGGCATACGGTTCTCGCGGGTCTAATTAATTCTACACCTTTATAACTGTGTATTAAATTTATGGGTACTTGCAATTATAGTATAACGTATGTCCTTAAAATATATGATCCATCACTATGAGATATATCGTATATACCAACGGCATACGGTTCATAAAAGTCCTACCCAGTGGCATACGTGAATAAAGAGTGTTAAATTTTAGATCAATTTGCAACGATAGTTTTACGTTTAGGATCATTGTTAGAAAAAAATCTCTCTTATTGCATTACTCAGTTATTTTCTTCTTTTCAGATTTTCTGTGGTTGCACTACGACTTGTCAAACTAACCGCTGTGGGTGTAAAAAAGCTGGTCTCCGTTGTTCACAATTATGTAAAAACTGCAATGGCATCAGTTGTAACAATGCTGCAGTTATTTCTCGCTCAAAGTCCCCAGAGAGAGCTGTATACCACGAAGAAAATAATGAGAAAGATAGTGACAGTGAAGACGACAATTGTGAGGATATGTATGACATTCTTATTAACGCAAATGAGAACACTGTTTATGAATTCGAAGATGATATAGAAAATGATATTGATTTTGATTCTTTTTGAAATTTCTATAAATGGTGTATTGAAAAAAAATTCAATCATTTATAATCACATTTGAAGATATGGATTAACAAGTTTAAGGATATATGTTATATATTTATTTATATCATGTATTTATAACAAGTATTTATAACAAGTACGACATTCTAATTAACGCAAATAAGAACACTGTTTATGAATTCGAAGAAGATGATATAGAAAATGATATTGATTTTGATTCTTTTTGAAATTTCTAAAAATGCTGTATTGAAAAAAAATTCAATCATTTATAATCACATTTGAAGATATGGATTAACAAGTTTAAGGATATATGTTATATATTTATTTATATCATGTTTTTATAACAAGTATTTATAACAAGTATGACATTCTTATTAATGCAAATGAGAACACTGTTTATGAATTCGAAGAAGATGATATAGATAATGATATTGATTTTGATTCTTTTTGAAATTTCTAAAAATGCTGTATTGAAAAAAATTCAATTATTTATAATCATATTTGAAGATATGGATTAACAAGTTTAAGTATATGTGTTATAATAATAGGTATTTATAATTTTTGTATTATTTTTGAAATTTTCTATTAAACGTTAAAAACTTCTGTGCCCAAATAAAAAACTGTATAATTCAACATTTCAGGAGTATTTTGATGACACCTGTAGAAGATAATTCTGAATTAAAGGTATTGTAAAAATAGAACAAAAATTTACAATCACCCACAAAATAGAAGAATTTTCTTCCTTAATAAAATGAATATTACTATACACTAACAAATTGCCTGCATTGCTCCAACAACGTTTATTCGTCGCTAGCACGCACTACGTGTTTCAACAGAGAGAAATACTGTTTAGCTCCCACCTCTGTCGTCCTCATGGCGCAGTAGAGGTTAAGAGGCCGACACACCCCGTCTGGAAATGTAAAGCTATATTTCCAATATGGTGCATAAGAACCTTTTGCATTCTCGCCACCACACTTAAAAAACATAAATCTAGAGCCCTATAGAAAAAAATATATAATAATAATAAATTTCTGATTTTGCCAATTGATTACAACAAAAAAATTTATTTATTTTTTTTTTCTATAGGGCCCTAGATTTATGTTTTTTAAGTGTGGTGGCGAAAATACGAAAGGTTCTTATGCACCATCTTGGAAATATTACGTTACAGCCGCGACAATTTTCGGGCATTTTCGTCGCAGCTGTAAAGTAATATTTCCAACATGGTGCATAAGAACCTTTTGTATTTTCGCCACCACACTTAAAAAACATAAATCTAGGGCCCTATAGAAAAAAAAATAAATTTTGTTGTTGTAATCAATCGGCAAAATCAGAAATTTATTATTTATTTATTTTTTTTTCTATAGGGCTCTAGATTTATGTTTTTTAAGTGTGGTGGCGAAAATGCAAAAGGTTCTTATGCACAATGTTGAAAATATAGCTTTACATTTCCAGACGGGGTGTGTCGGCCTCTTAAGAGTAGGTAGTTGGACATGATATGTGATATGATCATTTAAAAAATTCTGAATTTAGAACACTTTTTAGAGCATATACCGACCCTTAGTCCCTACGATACACGTATGCCGATCGTTTTTTTCAATATATATTATTTTTGCTATGAAATATCGTTTCACATGCTCGGCATACGTGATACTATCATTGCAAGATGCGATTTTTTTTGCAATAAGTAATTAACTTCTCCAACACAAGTTCCACGAGCACCTGTCAATTTTGCTTGGTCGTTTATCAGCATATGCATTATTACCGAAACCTCGAAGGGCATACATGATACTACCATTGCACTTTTTGGCAGCGTGCCGAAAGTCTACAGAGGTAAAGAGCAGGTAGTTGGACACCTACTCCTTGGTAGAGGCACAGACGGCTTCGCGCAGTGCAGAACGCATTAGGTTTGTTCCAACCGACGATTCCTGTACGGTTCTGGAACTGTCACGGAACTGGTGGGATCGGTTTAATGCGCAGGCGCGATGTTTGCACTGCTGGTAACTGGCAAGAGCAGTTGGAACGGTTTTGGGATCGTTCGTGAATCGGTCAGTCGTGTCTAACCCACGACGCGGTGAGCACGGTGTTCTCTTGCTTATATCACGCTATTTCAGTTGACATTTTCTGTCATTTGCAAGTTGCGTGAAG
The DNA here is from genome assembly GCA_963678675.1 of Xiphydria camelus. NCBI lineage: Eukaryota > Metazoa > Arthropoda > Insecta > Hymenoptera > Xiphydriidae > Xiphydria > Xiphydria camelus. The sequence goes on along the minus strand of OY783193.1, from coordinate 15,068,448 downwards.
TCTCAACATCTTTTACGATAATTTCGAAAGCACTTAGAAAGTGGGGCCTCCCATAGACATTCTTTAATAAATTTTTTTACTCATTTGAAAGGTCAGAATGGACTTTATTCATGCTATCTTAGAGAATAGATGTTTTCTAAGCGAGTTCGGTTCTCAGCGAGAATCGAATACTAATGCAATATACTACCATAAACATACTAAAGCATCAGACATTTTTAGATACTTAAAAGGCCCATATTTATAGGATTATATATTTCATAATTCGATCTGTCATATTAATAACAAATGTACAATTTTATAAAATCATGTATTGGAATTACATTTTAGCAGGGAAAAAAAAAATCCATTATAAGCTAGCATGAATGAAGATAATTCTGACATTTCAAATCACTAATAAATTCATTAACAAATGTGTATGGGAGGCCCCACTTTCTAAGTGCTCTCGAAATTACCGTAAAAGATGTTGAAATGTAGGGTAAAAAAATCATGAAAATTAGAAATGTCGGTTTTGAGATACAACACTTTTTATTTCCATTTTCAATTAAAAAAACGCAATATAAAGAAATTAATTTTTTTTCGAAATCAAAAAATACAAATATTTCATATGGATCATTTCTTCCATATTTTGTTAATTGAAGCCATAAATCGTGATGAAAAAACAATAATAACAGCTCAACGATTTATGGAATCGTTCTGAAAATTTAGGCCAGTTTTTATATTGATTAAGGGCCGGTTTTACCAACGCGGTATAAACGCGGTATAGCGCTATACTGAGAATAACCAGCAATAAGCCTTATGGTTATTCTCAGTATAGCGCTATACCGCGTTTATACCTGTTGGTAAAACCGGCCCTAAAGATACTTGGAAAAAAAATGAGCAGCTAAATCGGAGACCCAAAAATTTCTACTACTAAAAGTTGACATGGAATGCCCCATAAGTTCAAGTATTTTAAGACTATTTTACCAACTATACTATGAAAATAAATATAATTTGTACGCTTCCATTCGTCATGAAATTAAAGAAACACATCAATTTGCACACGCAAGTCTGTTGGTATGCCACGTTAATCTCCCTCGTCCTCGACTTCCAAGTTCTCCTGCAGTGCTGGTTGTCGAGCCCACATGCTCTTCCTATTAACAAAGACAATAGATGTCACGATCATTCAATCGGTATAGGTTGGTATTGCGGCATTCTCATTTCATAAATGTCTTACCTGAATCGAGAAATATTCTTTCCTTTCATGTATATATGTCTTAATCTGGATCTCCTTTTGGCCTGCTCATTTCGATATGCCTTCCTTCCATCAATTGCCAATTTGAATTATTTTCTTCTGATCACACCAACCGCCTGCATCTGAAACAAATTACGTAGTTTTAACAAAGATGAAATAGGTTTTACAATTTTTCAGTAGGTATAAATTGGTATTGCTGTTATTTCATTTCATTAATTCCCCCTATGCGTTGCCTACTTAGTCCATTTCATTTCCTTCCTGACGCCCATGGGAGGCCGAATGCATCTTTAAAGCTGGAGCTCTTCTTCTTCGTTACCTTCCTACGAACCGTTGCATCTCGCATCCTTTGCTCCATCCTTCCCATGGAGCCTCTCGCGTTTATTCCGGTTCTCGTTCAACACCTACAGGCTTTTGTTAGCTCTCGCGTCGTGTTACTTACTTGGTCGGTTCCATGCTTATCCCTTATTCCTTCCACCTTTTCCTCGCTATTGTTCCAACTCCCATTCCAGTCCGTGAACTTTAATTCCTTCGATTCCTCGAGGTATTCTCCCTTTATGTCAGGTACGCATAGCATGGCGTCTCCCAGAGCAATCTATCGTCCTGGTCTTGTGTTGTGTGTGTGTTAAGTATAACTGGTTAAATTAGCACGACTTACCTTTAAATTGATATCGTATCCCCTGGTTGATTATTTCTTCTACCTTATTCCTTTATCAGCGTCTTCCTCTTTGCCAGTACCTTGGGAGTCTTATAATTACCGTAATAGCTGCTGATTACAGCTGCCGATTACTTCTACTTTTCTTTTAATAAGATTCCGGTTCCTCATTGGGTATCACTTGCATTGCTCGCGCGCGACTGGTATGCGGGTGGACTTGTTAGTATGTCTGACGAGGGGCTGGTCGTTCCGGCTTCCACCTCCTTCTCGCTATTGTTCCGGAGCCCTTTTTAGTTGTTTTACTTTCTTCGATTCCTTGGAGAATTCTTCCTTTTCAGCAGATACGCTCGGCATGACGTTTCCGGAGCAAATCTCACGTCTTCTTGTTACGCTCCTTACCTAGTTGGATTAGTACGACCTACCTTTATACTGATATCTTGTTCAATATTTGGTTTTCCCTTTTGGTTGCTCGTAAGCGTTCCCCTCCTTGCCGGTGAGTTCAGCAAAGCTTCCGAGCTGACACTCTCGTCCCTTAGTTGGTTGCTTCTTTCTTATTCCTTCCAGAATACATTCCTTTAGCTTCTGTTTCCCCTTCTCGGCTTGTTTCTCCCTTTCAGAGCTTTCTTCCTCTTTTGTCGGCACGCGGGTGAACTGGCAGAGAACTTACAGAAAACCTAACCTCAAATGTCAAACTGGATGAACCAACTTTGTTAGTGTGCCTGGCGGGGGACTAATCGCACCGGCTTCCACCACCTCGCTATTGTTCCGTCTCCCTTTTTTCCGTTCCTTTATTTTGCTTCCTTCGATTCCTCGGGGGATTCTTCCTTCTTGGCAGGTAATGCTCGACGTGGCGACTCCCGGAGCATAATTTTGTGCAGAAATTTCTCTCATTAAATCAAATTTAATTCACCTTCGTTATACCTAGTCTTTCAATCAAATTGAATGATTTTCTATCAAAATTTTCCAACAAAGATGTTGTAAACTTAACCTCAACCTGTCACTTACCTAAATAATCCTGGTTTCTAACCCTATTTTCGTATAATTCGATATCATCGTCACTTGTGTCGGACATATCCGATATATCCGACACATCACTATCTTCTTTGTCAGACATCATTTTAATAACTTGCAAAAAAAAATACGGAGATAGAAAACGTCAACTCTCAAAAGTATTTAAATAATCGCGCCAGGCAAACTAATCGCCGTAATGCGCATGTCAGTCCACACAGTTCACGCTGAGGACCAAGCATCGGATGGACGGTACATGAACCGTTCCACGCACGATCCCAGCGGTGGTTGGAACGCCGCACAACACAGTACAGGGACCGTCCAGCGTACGGTTGGAACAGAATTTCTCTACTGCGCATGCCCGGTACCGTTCATGTACGGTTTTCTGCTCGGTTGGAACCCTATTTATGACTAAGAGAGAGTCGGGAATATATGCGCGTTCTCTGTCGGTCCCCAGTACAGTGGTGCGGCCACAGATTTCATTCAGGACTGCCACTCACCAGAAAATCAGTTGTATTATATTATATTATATCTCCACACAGAAGGTATTCAGTGCGAAGCCGTAGAGGACTTTTTTTTAGATAATAATCTAACGAATGCCAAGTTAAAAGAAAAAAATTGTTCCCCAATGTTTTCAGTGAAAAGAATCGGTTTAAAATCTAAAATAATCAATAATCGCATTAATAATGCATTAATTTTTTTTCTATATCTCTCAAAATGTAGGTCTACTCCTGTAGATGCGATTTTAAAAAAATCATCAAAAAAGAGTAATTTTTCGATTTCTTATGAATTTTTTAAGCGCAGCATGCTCCCTTAGGTGGTGCGCAAACTTTGAACGCATTTTGCCACTTCCCTATTGCATATAGGTAAAAATTTCACAAAGACTTTTTTATTATAAATTCGATTGGTTACAACTTTTATTTGAAGATTTTCTCGTTATTCTTGAAAGTTGAAGAGATATTCGCAAAAAATCGGTGTTTTTTTGTTTACATCTCTTTTATAAACAATCCGACCGGGGATGATCCTTTAAAATATCAGGAAGTTGTTGTAGGGTGCAAACAGTACCTACTGTAAAAAATTCAAATCCTCTTTAATTATTTCTAATTCAGGACTTCAATGACTGGACTATTCTTGAGTGCTTGACGATAGGTGTAGCAGATTTGAATGATTTCCTCATCAATCCGAGGGAGAATTACGTTCAATATATCCTCTTATTCACGAACGGAAATTTTTAAATCGTCTTGAAACCATAACCTATCACAAATAGAGCACGTATGACCGAAAGAATTATTTATAAACTTTTTATTGAATTCCCTATGAGCGATTTGATTTCGGTTATAATGACTATATGGCAAGTTCTAACATAAATTATGTTCACGTGGTCCTGGTTCATTGCGTCGTAAATTGGATGGCCCTGGCTCGTCGCGGATATCATTGTCAACAAAAGCGGGTTGAACCGAAGATGAATAGTTAGGAGCTAAAATGTCATTTTCATTTTGCACATTATGATTTTCAGGTTCACTGGTTAATAACTGATCGTCGGAAGTTTGATTCACTGTGTTTCTCAGTTGTTTTCGTAACCTACTCTCCCTCATGCGTTGGGCACGACTTTTTCACTTTTTTTTACACTACTTGCATCCTTTTTACGTTGCCTCTCACGATATTCCTTACATTTCTGCGCATTTGATTTCGCCATTATAAATTAATTCAATTAAATGTCACTCAAAAATAGCACAAAACAAAACAAATGAATATCACTTACAGCACGCACACAAATGAAGACGCCATACTGGTCCCCAGTCAGCTGTATACGCAAGCGCCAAATTTATTCGGGGGGCCAGTGAGGTCACCTAACTTACTAGGCTAACGTCCGCCGGTAGTGGTAACCGCGATGTTACCGATCCTACATTCCTCCCTTCCCTCTCCAAACGCTCGACCCATGAGGCACAGTGATGACTCATGGTGTCGGATTTTTGTCACATACCTGACTCCGGCAAAACCGATTCACGCCCAAAAGGCGTCTATAGAAGTTTCACTTCAAAAGAATAACAACAAGATTTGAACTCACGACATCGAGACTCCCAGCCCGGCAACTTGACCGTTGCGCTATCGAAGCACTGGTGATATACTGTACGCCAATTCCAGACACTTGGAACGCGCACGCGACGCGATTTTCAAAAATTTGTTTCTCAAAGCACTGTTCAATGAAATTGAATCAATTTCGTTGATCAACTAAAAGTAGAACCGTTTACCTAGGAGGCGCTGGAAAGACGCTAATGGAAATAAGATAATGCATAGGTACTGCCTGGGCTACTAGGTTGGCGAGGTATTCATGGTCGCAATGCTACGAAACCCCTACAACGGAACTTACTCTGGAACGCCGAGAGCAACCCTCAGTCTCACTGACACTCGCAGCCACCCCGATAGCCAGGTGGCTCTATAGTGGTGGCACTGTGGGACCACGCGGTGACTTTGAGAAACATCACAGTGATGTCTTGGTGCGTGCCCACTGGGGTACCACTGTGGCATCACGCAGTGTACAAAGTGGATAAAGTAGGATATTGCAAAAGGATAAAGTAGGATTTTGCAAAAGGATAAAGTAGGATTTTGCATGCAGTAACTTTACCGAGGTTTTTCACTGTGTGCCCCTGCAGTGCCGCCGCCTAGTAGTGTCGCTTTTTTTTTTCACACCCTACCGGGATTTGAACCTGCAATCTTCAAGATACGAGATGCTTCGAAACTGGGAATGCTTGCATTCTACCAATTGAGCCATCGACTCTTCGAGCGTGATGTTGCTCCACTCCGGTCATAATATAGAAACCGGACATGACAGACAGGGAGGCTTCTCCACCTTTTGTATACATTTTGTGGAAAATCACGGAAATCCTAAGCGGATGTGTGAGTTCAACTAATTGTTGAAACGTAAGTCTTTCTTTCAATTGCTATTTTTCAAATAGACACCATTTAGAAGTTACGGATAATCCCCTTCGCGGTGCTCTAACCTACAAACGTCCCGGAATGCAACTGTAAACATTCTTGACTCGTGTTTTACATTTTCAGTTTATTGGCGTAAATGATTGAAGGGGTCGCATTCTCGTGTCCACCTGTATTATACATTTTCTGGATCTGGGTTGTGTTTATCATCATGTGTTTAGATCATGCCAAAGGGATTCAGGGATACTGCAAAAGACGCGAAGTGAACTATCGGAGTATGCTTGATATCTAATTTTAATTGTGTAAAGTATTCCAAAACTCTTCTGTTTCAGGATTCAAATGGCTAATCCGACCTTATGTGGTGCTTCAAAAGGAACATCAATGCTTAACACATTCGCTGCGGACCGCGCACAGCTCCTGCTTTAAAATACATACACCCCCCCTCACGCGGGAGCCGCATGATCCACAGTGAACGTGTAAAGGAAACTCTTTCAGAACTTGATAGTCCTATAGTATAGGCTCACAATGATCTTCTACTGGGAAATGTATTGTACAATGAAAAAGAAAATAGCGTTACTTTCATTGACTATGAGTACACTGCTTTCAACTGAGGCTTTTGATATATCCAATCATTTTATTGAATTTGCTGGTAATCAAATTATCCATTTACCACAAACTAATCATTTTTATAGCATAGAAGTAATGCAAAATCTCTTATTTCTTTTTTCAGGTATAGATAATCCTGACTTTTCTCTGTATCCGGAGGAAACATTGCAAAGGGCTTGGCTTAGAATATATCTTCGTACGTACAATGAAGCCACAGATGTATCCGAAGATACTGTTACTAAACTTTATACCAAGGTTTAAGTTTCCTCCTTTATCTCATTTCTTCCGGGGTTGCTGGGCGCTTATACAGAGTGAACATTCAAATATCGACTTCGATTTTCTGGAGTAAGTTTATTTAATTATTATCAGATTGTATATAATCAGGATATCTTCATTTGATAATATTCATATTTCATTTGATGATAATCGTTTTGATAATAGGTACGCTTGTTTCAGATTTAACGAACACTTCAAAATGAAGGACGAATGCCTGAACATGAAGTATAAAATTTACGCCAGGACGAAATCATTCCATACAATGAAGAATTTTAATAATTCCCAACGATGTATTCTATATGATACTATTTAATTTTACCAGCTTGTTAACTGGATTTCTCAAGGAAATTATCTCCTTTTATTCAGATTCATTATATGTAACAGCAGTTGAAAAAAATTGCAAATGAAAATACTATGATATAATAGCTTAAGTCGTACAGTAGGCGAGTGAAACCGGGAAGAAAAGAGGAAGCGGGAAAATCAAAAGTAGGACGACCATCGAACGCGGAGAGGCAATTAATAAAAAGAATGTCCCGACCTGGAGTAAATCCGAAATTATTCAAAGGATTGCTTGGTAAGTAAATCAATTTTAAAGCTTTAATCACTTATATGCAGTAATATGATTGCGAATTAAAATGATGTATTCTAGAAACGTTGCTGCAGCAGTTCCAGTAGTTGCTACATCAACAACAGCCGGAAATAGTTCTAAAAATGTTAGTCAAGTGAAAATCAATTTTGTATATTGCAGAGATTTTTTTATTTTATGATATTGATTTATATTATTACTATATAACTATAAATATTATAAATATATATTACAAATACTATAAATATTACGTTACTACTATATAATTATAAATAATATGAATATATATTATAAATACTATAAATACCATATTACAATTATATAACTATACATATTATGAATATATATTTATAATATAATTAACTTTTAAATGATATTCATCATGTTGTAAACTTCTGTATTAAAAATGTGTGCAGTCGATAGACTCTGCAAAAGTATAGAACTACTTCATAGATCTGTTAAATAATGTTTAAAAAATTCGGTAACAAAATTATTTTTATTTGTATCATAAGGAAGAAATTATCAAGGCACTGCAACAATTTGAAGTAGCAAAATTCTAGTCCTATACACGGAGAGAAATTTTCGGTATAAATTACCTAAATAGTAGGGTAAGCATGTAGCATTCGGTGTTTTACGGTTAATTTTATAGAGGCGCTGGTCAGGAATTAACAATCAGCCGATATATTTTGACGAACGTTCCAGAATTTTTACCGTTCCAACTCTACAATTTTACCCGAACAGGAATTTGTATGCCTGCACAATATAGAAAGTATGCCTCCGTTAATAAACGTTATCGTATAATAGCAGCAAAAATTATCATTCGGCCCTTAAATTGTAACAAGCTGTGCGCCTTAATTTTTATCATTACGTTACTGCACAATTACCCTAGAGTAACGGAATTTTTACCTATCCGGGTAGATAGATTCTACCAATGACATCTATAAAGGCGATCACGTGAGCGTCAGTTCGCGTCAGTTCGCGTCAGTTCGGCCGTTTTCGGCCGATCGTCAGAAGTCGACGCACGTTGTGAGTTGTGGCCATTAGAACCGGTGCGAGTTGTTCCAGAAAAAATAAAGTGCTTAAACTAATACATTTATAAAAAAAACTGTTGAAACTATGGACTCAGTTTGAAAGGCGCGGCACAAAAATGTTCCTAGATTCTCGCTTTTGTTTTTCTTATGTTCCCGCCAGGGCGTAAATATATACCTCTGCTTTCCTTTTTTTCCGGCATCTTCATCCTAGCCTAAGCGCTCTCGCAATAACTACTCTGTAAACAATAAAGTCAATCGTATCTATTCGCAATAATCCTGAGTGAAAACCGAATTAATACCATTTTCCTCAATAGGTTATGGGCCCAGCTAATTCGGGTTGTGAATATTTTCGTGAATTGAGGTCTATTGTGTAATAGCGAAGTGAGTGAACGAAAAACGCGTCTGAACATAACCTCCCGCCTCGTGCAAAAGTGAGGAAAGAAAAAAAAATGGAAAACGACAGGGTGAAAATCGCACACCTCAAGGGTGCCGAAAATTGGGCATCATGGAAATTCCAAATCCGCGTGACACTTAATGCCAGCAGCGCGTGGAACGTCGTGAACGGTGAGAAAGCAAAACCCGTGGCGGTCGCCGGGGCCAACGCCGAAGAAGCCGCGGCTCATCAAGAGAGACTCGCGACGTGGGAAAAGGCCGATCGAATCGGACAGAAGATCATCGGCACGACGGTTGGACCCAAGGCGCTGCTGCACATCATAAATTGTTTAACGGCGGCGGAAATGTTAAGCAAATTGCAATCGGTGTACGAACAAAAGTCGGAAACAAGCATCCACATGCTTCAGATGTAATGGTACAGCGTCACCATGGATCCGAAGGACAGCATCTCGTCGCACATCGCGAAACTCGAAGATATAGCGTACAAGCTCGACGTCATGGGTGAGAAAGTTTCGGATAATATGATAATGACAAAGATTCTTATGACCTTGCCGCAAAGTTACGCACACTTCGTGAGCGCGTGGGAGTCGACGGCGCTAGCAGAAAGGACCCTCGAAAAGTTGACGAATAGACTCGTCGTCGAGGAGCTCCGACGCGACGTTGGAGAGAAGGCGGAGGGTAGCGCTCTCGCTGCGGAACGACCCCAGATGTCGAGCAAAGGCAAGGGTCGCAAGAAAAGCTCCGGTCGACCGGGCAAGTGTCACACGTGTCAGAAACCGGGACACTGGGCTCGTGAATGCCCCGATGCTAAAAAGAAAGAAAAAGACGAGCCAAACACCAAACCAAAGGGCGAGGGGCTGATCGTCGAGACGCTTGCATCCACGACAGAGAAATGCGAACACGAGGAAGTTTGGTATCTCGACTCCGGAGCAAGCGAGCATATGTCAACGCAGCGAAGATGGTTCACGAATTTCGAGACTCTCAGCAACGAGATTCCGGTCCGCATCGGCGACGGAAAGTACATCTCTGCGACGGGGAGAGGAGATATCAACGTTCTAGCATTCGATGGACGCGCGTGGACCGAGAAACACTTGTCAAACGTGCTTTTAGTGCCCGATCTGAAATATAATTTATTCTCAGTGGGAGCGGCGCTTGACAAGGGGCTGAAACTGCGATCGGACAAGGAGAAATGCGAACTGCAGAAGGACGGAAGAACAATCCTGATTGGAGAACGACGCGGGAAACTGTTTCAAATGAATCTCCGAATCACTGCCGAGGAGGACAACGACAGCGCGCACGCGGCAGTCTGCACTTTTCGTGAGTGGCACGAGCGCCTCGGGCACCAAAACACGAGATACGTGAAAACGTTCTTGAAACAGACGGGCGTCGAGGTTTCGGTCGAGAAGAATTTTTTCTGCGAACCATGCGTCAAGGGAAAGATGCATCGCGCACCATTCCCGAAGAGCAACACAAAAGCAAGCGAGCCAGGAGAGCTTGTGCACGCGGACGTATGCGGACCGATGCAGGAAGACTCGGTAGGCGAATCGCGTTTTTTTCTTTTGTTAAAGGACGACTATTCTCACATGCGGACGGTGTTCTTCATGAATCGGAAATCTGAGGTAAAGGATCATCTCCAAAATTTCCTCAAACGCTGTGAGAAAATCCTTCCGCACGGCGTTCGCACACTGCGGACAGATAACGGACTCGAGTTCGTAAATCAGGAGGTTCGCGAGCTCACCAATAGTCTCGGTGTGAAGCACGAGAAGACGGTTCCCTACAGCCCCGAACAAAACGGCGCAGCCGAGAGAGAAAATCGCACCGTTGTCGAGGCAGCGAGGACACTTCTCTACGCAAAAAAATTGGGTAAGAATCTGTGGGCGGAGGCCGTCAACACGGCTGTTCACGTTCTAAATAGAACAGGACCGAGCACCGTGAAAGGAATCATACCGTACGAGCTGTGGCACGGGAAATCGCCCGGTATCGAGCACCTGAGAATATTCGGAGAAGAGATATTTTCACACATTCCAAAAGAAAAGCGACGCAAGTGGGATTGCAAAGCCGAGCGCGGCGTTCTAGTCGGATACGACGAGGAGGCAAAAGGCTATTGTGTCTGATTTGCCTCGCAAAATAAAGTTCGAGTTTGCAGGGATGTGAAATTCTCGGGCCGAGAAGTTACCGAAGAACACGCCGCGGGCGACAATTATACACTTCTCGAAATTCCAGGGAAAACTAATATTCCGGTCGTCGCCGAAAATCCCATTATCGCAGAAGATCCAGTCGGCGTCGAAGAGCCGATCAACCAGGAAGAGGAAGCCGAACGAGTGGAAGAATTCGAGGAGGAGCCCCGCGACGAGGACGAGCCCCGCGACGAGGACGAGCCCCGCGACGAGGACGAGCCCCGCAACGAGGACGAGCCCCGCGACGCGGCTGCAGAGCAGCTCGAGGGACGGTACAATCTGCGAGACAGAGACACGATCAGACTCCCTCTGAGATACGCGGATGCCCAAGTAAACGTCTGCTCGGCATATCGTAGCGAGGAGCCTCGCACTTATGAAGAAGCAATGAGTTGTGTCGACGCGGTCCTGTGGCAACAGGCGATGGACGAGGAAATGAAGTCGCTCACAAAGAATCAAACGTGGACTCTTACTTATCCGCCGAAGCACAGGAAAATTATCGACAACAGATGGACGTTCAAAGTGAAGAGAGGCGCCGACGGCAACAAGTGCCGCTACAAAGCTCGGCTCGTGGCAAGAGGTTTCTCTCAGCAACATGGTATCGACTATGACGAAACATTCAGCCCCGTCGTGAGGTTTGACTCAATCAGAGCCATCCTCGCCGTCGCAGCATGTTGGAAAATGCAGCTACAACAGTTTGATATAAAAACTGCATTCTTGTACGGCGAGCTCGAGGAGACCATCCTGATGAGACAACCTACGGGCTACAGCGATGGGACCAATCGCGTTTGCGAGTTGAAGCGGAGTCTGTACGGACTAAAGCAGTCATCGCGCTGCTGGAATCAGCGCTTCACGAATTCAATAAAGAAGTTCGAGCTACAGGCAACGGACGCCGACCCGTGCGTATTTACATCAGGAAACGGCGAGTCGCGACTAATACTCGCGATCTACATCGACGACGGGCTCATCGTCTCGGCAGACAAGGAGAAAATTGCTTCTTTGTTGCGGGAACTTCAAAAGGAGTTCGAAATCGTCACGGACGCAGCGAGCATGTTTCTCGGCCTGCAGATCGAGCGACAAGAGGGCGGAGCAATTTTCCTGCACCAAGAATCCTACGCGAACCGAGTACTCGAGCGCTTCAGGATGGAGAGCGCGAATTCGGTGGCAATACTGGCGGACAAGCAACACGAGTCGAGTGATCCAGAGAACTCGAACAGCAAGGAAGCGACAGATGTGCCGTACCGACAGGCCGTTGGCAGCCTCATGTATCTATCCGTGGCAACTAGACCGGATATAACGTACGCGGTGAACAAAGCCAGCCAATTTCTCGAAAAACCCACAAGAGCGCACTGGAACAGCGTGAAGCGCATTCTAAAATATATCAAGGGAACGACGCGACACGGCTTATTCTTCGACAGTGGGAGCGACGAGAAAATCTTCACGTACAGTGATTCTGACTACGCAGGCGACGTAGATACAAGGAGATCCACAACAGGCTACGTGGTAAAACTCGGATCATCGACGATTACGTGGAAATCGCAACGACAAAGCGTGGTAACGCTCTCCACGACGGAAGCGGAGTACGTCGCGGCTTGCTACGCTGTCCGCGAGCTAATCTGGGTAAAAAGATTGCTCCAAAGTCTGACACCCACGGAACACACGACGGTGCTTCGCGTGGATAACCAGAGCGCGCTCCGACTCATCAAGAATCCCGAATTCCATAAAAGGAGCAAGCACATCGACGTCAAGTTCCACTTCATACGGGAAAAGTACGCGTCGAAACAGTTCGCTTTGGAGTACGTTCGCACGAGCGAACAACAAGCAGACATCTTTACGAAGCTGCTGACCAGAAACACGTTCCAACATCAGCGAAATATGCTGGGCGTCATCGACAAATCGGAGTACAAATAGCGATAAGAAAGTTTCTTTAAAACAGTCAAAGTGGGAGTGTTGAAACTATGGACTCAGTTTGAAAGGCGCGGCACAAAAATGTTCCTAGATTCTCGCTTTTGTTTTTCTTATGTTCCCGCCAGGGCGTAAATATATACCTCTGCTTTCCTTTTTTTTCGGCATCTTCATCCTAGCCTAAGCGCTCTCGCAATAACTACTCTGTAAACAATAAAGTCAATCGTATCTATTCGCTATAATCCTGAGTGAAAACCGAATTAATACCATTTTCCTCAATAAAAACAATTATTTAAAAAGGTGAATTACTGTCTGGTGAAAGCGGCTTTTGAGGTAAGAGTGATTTTATTTAGAATATTTAGAGATATGTGTGTGAGCGTGAGAGCACCCCGAATGTAATTATGTTGATGGACCTAGCCTCCAAAGTTTGTTTTGCATGAAAATAAAAATGAATTAGTTTTTTTTTCACGTGAATAATCAACAAATAGTAGAGTGGAATATGACCAAATAAATATTCGTTTTTAATTGATGAATGGCACATTTGGGAAGACCAAACTGACCCCAGATGTCAATCGAATCGATTTCTTAAAGTTCATAAAAATTCCAAATTTGTAAAAACTACAAAGATTTATGGGGAACTGTTAGTAGATTTTTTAATCATATTTTTTGTGCCTGATATACGGAGAAGTCTCACCATTTTTGTCCATTACCAGGAGTATTTGATGGGAAATTCTGGTGATTTCTTTTTCGTTATAAATAAGAAGAGAAGACTAGAAGAAAAATTAGGGGAAATTCATGCAAAAAAATTCTATACTGAAATTTCAAGGCACCGTTAGGAGTGGACGCGTCAAGCAAGGGTGATTCACGAAGCCAGGTGGAAGCGGGCAGATTCCCCCATAATGACGTCAAGGCAACGGGGCTTTCCAATGCAGGCCCAGGATGAAGGAGTAAGGGGGTCTTATGCTCCTCCAGGCAATCGAAGGAAGCCATTCGATCGACAACCAGCGTGCATATCGGATCGTGATCCGAGTCTCATCGAGGATTGCTTCAGGACTTATCGTGCAGCCGCGTCGAGTCTACCGCGTCGAATCAAGAGACACGGTAGTGTCTCGCGGCATGTTCATTCAAGTCGTCAGAACGACGCCGCCAGCGCTGTCGCCGCGAGCACCCGTGTATCTTTACAGGAAATATGTCTGCCCCCTTCACCCCTCAATTTTAACATCGAATTTTCTCAATAAATATACGGTTATAACCAAAACTATGCTTAGTTACGCCATATAAATCGACTATTCTCTATCGATAGAGACCAGAGTAAATGTTGTAAGTTACATATTAACAGAGATTTTTCCTTAGCAACGCGAAGCCACGCCCCTCGCCCCATTAAAGTCGAGAATCCGATTTCTCGGGCGATATATATATGTAAAAATGTCACAAAAATTCCGCCTGTCTTCGGCGGTATTCGGCCATGGTCGGAAATGTGTACACAGATGCGGCCACACGCATACGCCATCAAAAATGTATGTGAGAGTGTGTGAGAGACTATATTCCTTGAATGTTTAGTTGTTTTTCAAAATTTAAAAATATTTCCATTCGCGAAACGATATCCCTCGCATTTTTTCGATCCTCGGACGCGCTTGTTAATAAAAAGTACAAATTCAGTGTAATCGGAGTAGTGAATCTCAACAGTGGTGAATGTGACAGACGCTCTGACAGCTAGCTATTATCAAATCGTTTAGATTTTTTTTTAATAATCAAAACAGTGCACGGAAGCAGTGTCATTTTTCTTTGGTTGCTGGTGCATGAAGAACAGGGAAGGAGACATCTATATCTCGGAAGAAGTGGCATCAGATAAGTAACTTCCTAACTGACTGTCTTAACCTCATTTTCATCCCTTATACAGAACAAATATCTTTGTGGTTATTCTATTTTTTGTTTTCAGCGCCATACGAGAACGGGACGGATTGGTGGAAATTTGATTTTTCTTCGCAGTCAAAAATCAACCTAGGTAGAAAAGAATTCTCTAGAATTGCGGTACAATGCCACGGTGTGAATATCAGGTTCTACCGACATGACATGCTTCGACAAGGTCTGTATCAACTTTAGCGGTATATTAAGGGCACTGCACTAATCCTGTGGCACATTTTTCTATCTAGGAAAGCATATTATTATGGTCGTACAGCTGTACAGCGTTCCGATAATATACCGTCTTCCCGTACTGACAGTATACATGCATTTTACCTCCAATATGCCGGAATTAAAAATCTCTAGAACTCTGCGGTACAATGCCACGGTATGAATATCAGGTTCTACCGACATGACATGCTTCGACAAGGTCTGTATCAACTTTAGCGGTATATTAAGGGCACTGCACTAATCCTGTGGCACATTTTTCTATCTGGGAAAGCATATTATTATGGTAGTACAGCTGTACAGCGTTCCGATAATATATAATTGGAACTTTTAATAATACGAAAGGGAAAATATATCGATAAAGAAAAGATAATAAAATAATTACTTCATTATTGTAATCCAATTCTATCGTATCTCCTACTTTTCTACCACGGCTTTCCCAGATAGAAAAATGTGCCACAGGATTAGTGCAGTGCCCCCAATATAATGCTAAAGTTGATACAGACCTTGTCGAAGCATGTCATGTCGGTAGAATTTGATATTCCTACCGTGGCATTGTACCGCAGAGTTCTAGAGATTTTTAATTCCGGCATATTAAAGGTAAAATGCATGTATACTGTCAGTATGGGAAGACGGTATATTTCTACATATTGGAGAATCTAAGTCGTGGGAGAAGAACAAATCATCGGAGTAACTACAATATCGGGGTAACTATAATACTTTATTTCTATTTTTTTCAGAACGATTCTCAGATAGAAAAATGTGCCACAGAATTAGTGCAGTGCCCCCAATATAATGCTAAAGTTGATACAGACCTTGTCGAAGCATGTCATGTCGGTAGAATTTGATATTCCTACCGTGGCATTGTACCGCAGAGTTCTAGAGATTTTTAATTCCGGCATATTAGAGGTAAAATGAATGTATACTGTCAGTATGGGAAGACGGTATATTTCTACATATTGGTGAATCTAAGTCGTGGGAGAAGAACAAATCATTGGAGTAACTACAATATCGGGGTAACTATAATACTTTATTTCTATTTTTTTTCTCATCGGTGCTTGCCCTCTGCCTTCCTACTACAAGTTTCGATTTATATACTAAATTTTATTTTATTTTTAGTTCATCGCCTCCACTCCATCGCCTTCGACTTCTTCTACCCAGTGAGGATTTCTCACGGACCAATAGTGGGTGTTGTGATTATTCACTAATCCTTCATTGTAGAATTTCGATTCATCTGTGAACAAAATCTTCTGACGAACGAGGGATCGTCCACTTGCCGTTCCAAAAACCAGTCGGAATAGTTCATTCGTCGAGTTGGATTTGCTTTCTCCGGTGCATGTATGTACTTCATTTTAAAAGGATGAACATTCTTTTCTATTTCTTATAGTCTTATTCTCTCTAGGAGAGCATCGGTGTTCCACTGCTCTCGTATTCTTTCAGGTCTTTCTAAAATAATTATAGAAATCACATATATAATTCAGCTCTGACAAGTACAATCTTATCGAGCTGTCTTATTGAGCTGTTTCTTTCAATGTAATGATTCCAAAATGTTTCTATAACGTTTTGCAACTTTGTGAATTTATCGAGAAAGATATATTTCTAACATAGGGTAGTGTTCAAAAATATTGCAAAATATCCCAAGAATATCACAAAAATTACTTGTAAAGACGTGTTTTATGGGATGTAATTTCTTAATTAAATATTTGTTAAGATAATTTAACATAAATATCTCTTTCGTAATTTCTGTCGGTTATGAGACTGCTGGATTGCCGTTGTTACGTCCCAATAGCAACTCAATTCAATATTTTCTCAGGTGCACCTATTCGAACTAACTTATTACCCACCAATATTGAAAATAAATCTTCTCAAGGCTGAATACGACTTGGGCATGTTTCAGCGTACAATTAGCTAGATCCAGCTCGACGAATGAACTATTCTGACTGGTTTTTGGAACGGCAAGTGGACGAGCTTTACAGCTGTTTCGCTGCCGTGTTGCCAAGTCTCTCACCGTTAATATGGCATGCTAATGGTTTGCGAAGTCAAAACGAATTTCATGACAATATTACGTTGCAACTATACGGTAAAACCCAATTTACTTATTTTTTACATAATCCTTAATATTTCATCTGTCAAATTACTAGTCTTTCAAAGTCTAAAGTTGGCGGAATGTGTGTTAAAGTCAGTGATAATCTACCTTAGTACAATCGTCTGCCATAAGGCGATATGTTAAAAGTGGTCAACTTTAGAATAAAATAACGAAGAAACTATAGACGGTCTATATTGCTCAAATTTTCGTATTAGTTGTGTAAAGTATTCGTGTATATCATATAAAAAAATTAGGGCTGTAAGTTGGTTTTCGTCTGATAGTCGAACCTCCTTAAAGCAGGAATAGTTGGAACGAAAAGCCCATATTGCAATGAAAGTACTATGGGTACTATGGATGAAGGCGCTCGCTGACAAGACTGACATTCTCCGATGTCCATCGAGTCATCTTTTTACGGACAGGACACGAGTTAGATCCTCTTCGGTTGCACCTGTACGAGATGATATGTCAGAAAATCGTGAGTCTTTATGAAAATCTTCTAACCTACTCGTTCTGCAGTAATACTTAATAATAAAAAACTATTCTCCTACATGTACACCCGGGGACACGGCATCTGTCGCTGGTGACTGTTTTTAAACGTTATTTTTAAACGTACTAACCAATAATTAATAATCCTCATACTTTCATTCACGAGAGTAGATGTCACCGTAGCTAATGAGCGCATGAGAATTAATTATTCATTGGTTAGTACGTTTAAAAATAACGTTTAAAAAAAGTCACCAGCGACAGATACCGTATCCCCGGGTGTACATATTCTCCCGATGAATAAATTCCAAAAAGTAGTGAAATCCCCCCACAAAAACAGATTCTCTGTAAAAAAAAGGCGGCATGTTCATTCAGTGCCAACAAAAATTGATACGTAAAATACTCTCCAAAAAAGATTTGAAATCAATTAAGATCGCCATGTTCAAGATTTATGTATTAAAAGTAAAAGGCATCATTTGAAAGGAAAATTATTGTAAATCAAGTTACTAAAAAATTCGACTAAAAAAATTTATAAAAAGATTTTAATAAAAAAGAACTTGCCGCGTTTTTTTCTTCAAAATAAAAAATTCAGACAGAATTATACTCGATTTTTATGCACTTATGATTTTAAATAAATTCATACACTTATAATATGATACCACCAGTATACCGAATGTCGCACGGGAAACCGATTAGGCGGGGGCCTTCTGAAATTCTCTGAATTTGACTTCGGCAGTGTAATTTATGAATCACTCTAGCACCGTCCAAGCACTGCCAATTATTCGGCATAGTGGACAAAATATGAAAACTTAAACGCGGCAAGTTCTTTTTTATTAAAATTTTTTTATAAATTTTTTTAGTCGAATTTTTTAGTAACTTGATTTACAATAATTTTCCTTTCAAATGATGCCTTTTACTTTTAATACATAAATCTTGAACATGGCGATCTTAATTGATTTCAAATCTTTTTTGGAGAGTATTTTACGTATCAATTTTTGTTGGCACTGAATGAACATGCCGCCATTTTTTACAGAGAATCTGTTTTTGTGGGGTATAGCTTACAATACATAGAGTCTCAGCAGATAAGATTTTCATTGAAAAATTTTAATCTATTTAATTTTGTATGTCATTTGTTCTTCTGAGCAGAAAAGTGTGAGGAACGATTTGACGGAGAAAACCTAGGGTCTGCGGGCCGTTAACGGAACATCCTCGATAACGTACGGACAACCATACCGATCGTCCGACTAACAGGACACCGACGCTACCTGAGAACGCACGGTGATCGGCTCGGAATAAGGGACGAGCCAGGCGTAAGGACGGCTTGGGCAGCTCGGTGGTCATTCTCTCCTTCGACCATCGCAAGAGCTACTTCGGCGAAGAGCCGAAGTCAAGTCGCAGTCACATTCATCACGTTGTAACTCACAATCAGTCGCATTCATCAATAAACTGTTCTTTCGGGAAATATTTCCTACAAAAGCTGTCGAATTTTCATTAGTAATGAACGCGTAACAAGGAAGTTAGAAATACTCGTCGTTTGCAGGGATCGTTTACTACCTGGCCGCAATAAACTGCTATTTCTGGCACAGGCAAGCGCGGGTACGTATCTCGATGCCGCGACTTCCTCCGTGATGCGAATTTTTCGGCACTGCACTGGTACGAAAGCCGCGGAACGACGCGACGCTCGATAGCAACGGTCACAAATAAACGCACTTTGCTCAAATGTCAGGAAAAGAATTCAATTCCCGATATTAAACAAGTAATTAGAACAAAATATATGAAAATTTCCATACAATTTTTAATTTAATAATTAATTTTCACTTAATAAGGTGAAGAAAATTTGCTCACGGATAAATAAAAAATATAAAAACGTAAAATAAAAAGTATCACATTGAACGGTAAATTTATATTCTAATTGGTGGGAAAAAAATAATCCTTGAGGTTAGTAATAATTTCAGTACAGGTTAGTATATTTTACCGTACCGGTGCAGCAGTTTCTACCCCGAGAACAGTAAAATATTTCTCATTATTTGACACTTTCAATCTATTTCAGCCATAATTTTCATCTATTCCAACCACATTTTTTATTTGATACAGAGGTCACATTTTACTTTCGAGAACATGAAAAACTCTTTGAATGCATGATATTTTTTACCTTACTGACCAAATGCAACACGATTACCGTACTAGTTGGGTATTTTTTCCCTGAATTTCAGGCAAATAGTACTGACGATTTCTCTCCGTGTACTTTCTGTGGAGTTTACATAGATCGCATTCATATTTAAGAAAACCCTATTTCCAACCTGAATACCCTGAATTTCAGCTACCTGCTAACCACGCTGATGACCCTGAATAGCAGGGTCACCAGTGTCAAAATGAGTATAGAAAGTTTGCGTTCAAAGACACTGACTTGACCCTGCTACTACCGAAAATGGAATTATGTAGGTTCAGCAGTGTCAAAGTCAGTGTCATTTTCATATGGACATGAACACTACTTTGACACTGAAGATACTGCTAGCGCAAGGGAAACTAGCAGGGTGTTCAGTGTCAAAGTGAATATAGAAATTTCGCCTCGGGTGGGAACGGAGCGGACATACGTTTCTGTCCTTTCGACCCGTGGTTGTCAAATAAGAACTCTCTCTCTCTCTCTCCCCGAAAATTTAATTAAACATATCTCGAAAAATATAGCCTGTTCGAAAAAGTCACCGAGAACTTTTCTGAAGGTGATTTTACGAGGAATCGAATGGTGGTTTTTAAAATTTTGTGAAATAATGTTCTTGTATAAATTTTGAAATGTAAATATTTTGAAGAACGATACTGTTAATACAAAATGCTTAAAATAAAAAAAAATTCTCTCAGAATGTAGATTCAACCTTTCCACGTGAATTGATATATAAGAAAGTAACAAATATGCATTTTTCAATTTCTTACGATTTTTTAAAGTCTTCGAATTATTCTAACATCTTCATCCCCTCATAGCGCTTAGGATATTGCATAAATATGAAAAAGTCATAAAACTTTTTTACGTATTTTCACCTACTCTACAACTTTAATTTAAACAATTTTTTCATTTTCTTTAGTCTTCGCGAAATATTTTAAAACAATGGTGTCCAAGGGTGGTTTTTATTGCTTTTCTCGGCTTCCGAGGGGTTGTGAATCTTGGGATTTTGGGGGTAGTTTTGAAACACCTTCATGTAACTTTAATTTCAAATTCAGCCAGGAGACTCAAAATGTTAGGTTCAGAGCTATTTTTACTGGACTATAGTCAAATGATGCTCGAAGAGGGCAAACCCCACAAAAACAGATTCTCTGTAAAAAAGGCGGCATGTTCATTCAGTGCCAACAAAAATTGATACGTAAAATACTCTCCAAAAAAGATTTGAAATCAATTAAGATCGCCATGTTCAAGAGTTATATATAAAAAGTAAAAGGCATCATTTGAAAGGGAAATTATTGTAAATCAAGTGACTACAAAATTCGAATAAAAAAATTTATAAAAAAATTTTAATAAAAAAGAACTTGCCGCGTTTAAGTTTTCATATTTTGTCCACTATACCGAATAATTGGTAGTGCTTGGACGGTGCTAGAGTGATTCATAAATTGCACTGCCGAAGTCAAATTCAGAGAAATTCAGAAGGCCCCCGCCTGATCGGTTTCTCGTACGACATTCGGTATACTGGTGGTATCATATAAGTGTATGAATTTATTTAAAATCTCATAAGTGCATAAACATCGAGTATAATTCTGTGTCTGAATTTTTTATTTTGAAGGGAAAAAACGCGGCGTTCTTTTTTATTAAAATTTTTTTTATAAATTTTTTTAGTCGAATTTTGTAGTCACTTGATTTACAATAATTTCCCTTTCAAATGATGCCTTTTACTTTTTATATATAACTCTTGAACATGGCGATCTTAATTGATTTCAAATCTTTTTTGGAGAGTATTTTACGTATCAATTTTTGTTGGCACTGAATGAACATGCCGCCTTTTTTTTACAGAGAATCTGTTTTTGTGGGGGGATTTCACTACTTTTTGGAATTTATTCATGAGGAGAATACGTACATGTAGGAGAATAGCTTTTTATTACCACAAAATTAAAGTTTCATATTTTATACCGACATGAGCCAATTAATTATAACCACGTTACTTTTGATTTATTCTCGTGATATTTTGAAAGGGATTTATAGACTAGAGAGCCCTTATATTTTTCACTTTATCTGTTAGACATCTAGATTTCAACCATGTTTATAACAAATATAGATGTCATTTTTTAGACATATAAACATCTTGTAGATATCTGACAGATTTACGTATCAATTTTTGTTGGCACTGTGAATGAACATGCCGCCTTTTTTTACAGAGAATCTGTTTTTGTGGAGAGATTTCACTGCTTTTTTTTTTAGAATTTATTCATCAGGAGAATATGTACATGTAGGAGAATAGCTTTTTATTATTAAGTATTATTGCAGAACGAGTAGGTTAGAAGATTTTCATGAAGACTCACGATTTTCTGACGTGTCATCTCGTACAGGTGCAACCGAAGAGGATCTAGCTCACGTCCTGTCCGTAAAAACCGAGCGCCTTTCACCCATAGTACTTTCATTGCAATATGCGATTTCTGTTTCAACTATTCCTGCTCTAAGTAACTTTTACTTCTTTCAAAGCATTTACCTTGTACTAATTGTTGATCGTAGGGGGCAACGATCAATGATTGTGACTAATCGTAGACAAATTATTCCTGCGATGATGTTCCAGTTGCAAACTACACTAGCAAGTCAGCTTACAGCATCCGATGTTTAGTATCAACTTACCTCTTTTGGAACATCCACCACCCGAGCATAATTACGATTATGTTAACGTTAATTGCAGAATAGACCGTGAGCTCGGGCACATTATCGCAGTAGTAGTTCGGCACACCAATTGCCTTTTAGTTTTAATAGACGAACTTGTCTACGACGAGTCTCTATTATCGATCGCTGCCTCCTATCACGAACAGTTCATAAAAGGTTATTACCTTGAAAGAAGTAAAAGTTATTTAACGCTGGAATAGTTGAATGAAACGAGAAGCGCGTATTGCAATTAATGTACCGTGGGTAATAGGCGCTCGGTGACAAGCCTGACATTCTCCGATGTCCATCGAGTCATCTTTTCCCGCGAATGATTATTTCCTATCACTTCTACACATTATTCACCATTATTTACAAATTAACCATTTCGAGGTTAGATGTTTCGATCTCCTGAATTGACAGCTACTGGGAGATCAGGGGCTCCTTTCTCTAACTCCCTTGCAAGAGAAACGTATACGTTTCTTAGCGAGTAGACCAATCAGGATCCCCACCACAACGGAATACTTGGTCCTGATTGGTCTATTGGCTAAGATGCGTATAGGGAAGCTGCACGAACCGGCGAACAGTGCCCCCTTGTGATCGCTGCTGGAATATAGTTGGTATAAACAAAACGTGTCAGTAAATTTTTTTAAGTCGGTGTTTTCTTCGTGTAATGTAATTTTTGAAGTATTTTGTTCATTTGTTTCCAAAAATGGACAAAGTTATTCGCTGTGGGTTTGAAAAAATTTATTTCAATAATAACAGACCATCAGAAGTGCTAAAAGGAAAGAAATTATGTGAAGCAAAATATGTGATAAATATTCAGGAAATAGAACACCATGGACTGTTTTTTATGACTGAACATGTCATAAGACAAATGTCTATCAATTTACCCCCTTTATAAAGTTATTTCCATCTAAGGAACTTTCAAACACAAAATATTCTTTATTTGTTTCGTAAGAGTCAAAACAACACTGTGTTTCAACATTACTTTTTGTATTGACGGGATGGATTATTCTTTCAACCTCTTCATCTTCATTGTTAGCTTGTATCACCTGCGTAATTTTAGGGCTGAAAACAGTTTCAGAAGTGCGGTCGATCCTTTTCATATATCTTTCAAAACGAGAAATAGCCTGCGTCTCCGCTTCTGTTGAAATTTGGGACCGTGTCGCAGAGAATATAGTTGGAATATACGCAGGATGAGACTGCATGGTACTTCGTTGGCCTCCGACAAAATGTGGACTACATATTTTTGAATATTTTGTTGGTAACCATAGGGTTCGTTCCAACGAACACGAGAACTGGTTCTGAACTCGACGGAGTGTGCGCAGTCTGATTTTTGGGACGGCTAGATCAGACTATGAACACTCCGTCGAGTTCAGAACAAGTTCTCGTGTTAGTTGGAACGAACCTATAAAGAACCATCCTCACTGAAATATTGCAATGATAATAATTTTGTTCTTAACGACTAATAACCTAAACTTACTTTTTTCGGTTAACAGCTTTTATCCACTGCTGTCGCCTTCCCACAATGATAATTTGGTTCTCAACGACTACTAAACTTACTTACTTTTTTCGGTTAACAGCTTTTAGCCACTGCTGTCGCCTTCCCATTTCGTAGGATTTACCCGGGAATGAGTAAAACTTAATATTACTGTTTTCGCAAGAATTTTCAGCATTTTTCCAATTAGTAACACAACAGTTTCGCTACGATTTAGGCATGTGTGATTCACATTAAAATCACTAGTAAACTCTGATATAACCTAATACTGTCACGAATTGTTTATACCAAGAATATACAGAGAATGTCTACCGATGGCTCCACTAATCAAGGTGCAGCTTCCCTATACGCAACTTTGCGAGCGAGTTAGAGAAAGGGGCCCCAGACGCTTGACACTTCTCGCTTTTACGGCTCGTAAGACCGCATCGCACTCTCCCGAAACCAATTCTATGAATGACTAGAGAAACGACCCAACCACTTCCGGCCAAATGTCAGGGAAATTCAAAAGTTGGAGTTTGCCATCGGACATACTGTTTACTCTTCCAATGACCGTGACGAATTGTTTCATCACATGTAAATGTACCACTTATGACAGTATATATGTTGTTACATATATTAACTCGAGACGTTGGAATAGTTTTAAGAAATCCTTTTGCATGCACCGCTGAAATTTCGCCCTTACTCGTAAATAAATTTTCAGCACAGCATCGATATTTTGCTGCACCTGTATTCTTCTGGGACGTCCTAAAATAATTATAAAAACCCCATATAATTCAGCCCTAACAAGTACAATCTTATCGAGCTGTACCTTATCTAGGAGATCTTTCGACGTAATGATTCCGAAATGTTTCTATGATGTTTTGCAACATTCGCGAATTTATCGAGAAATATATATTATACGTAAAGGACTGTTTCTAACATACGGTAGTGTTCACGAGTATTGTAAAATATCGCAGGAATGTTACAGAAAAGTTACTTGCAAAAACGTGCTTTGCGGGGTGTAAATGATGATATTTTGTAATTTCCATCCTTACACCAAAGGCAAAGAAGAGATGAAATAGAAGTGAGGTACATACATGTACACTTCACGTTTGACAGGTCGGTATATAAATTGAAACTTGTGATAGTATAATATGAAAGAGGAAAAACTTATATCGATAAAGAAAAAATAATAATAAAGTAGTTACTCCATTATTGTAATCCAATAACATTGTATCACTTATTTTTGTGCCACGACTTTAATTGCTGATAGCGAAGAAAAATCAAATTTATTGGTTGATCCATCCACTATCAACAATCAAAGTCGTGGCAGAAAAATAAGGGATATATAATGGAATTGGATTACAATAATAGAGTAACTACTTTATTTTTTTTTCTTTATCGATATAAGTTTTTCCTCTTTCGTATTATACAATCACAAGTTTCAATTTATATACCGACCTGTCAAACGTGAAGTGTACATGTACCTCACTTCTATTTCATCTCTTCTTCGCCTCTGGTGTAACGATGGATTACAAAATATCATCATTTGCACCCCACAAAGCACGTTCTTGCAAGTAACTTTTCTGTAACATTCCTGCGATATTTTACAATATTCGTGAACACTACCGTATGTTAGAAATATATACTTCTCGATAAAAACGTTTCGGAATCATTATGTCGAAAAATCTCCCCGATAAGGTATAGTCCGATAAGATTGTACTTGTTCGGGCTGAATTATATAGGGTTTTCATAATTATTTTAGGAAGTTCCAGAAGAATATAGATGCAGCAAAATATCGATGCTCTGCTAGAAAGAGTAAGGAATAACCCTCGAACGAATATTCGGGCTATATGGCAAGAAAGGTTAGAATCAGAGGTTAGCAAGTCTACGGTTCGGAGGATATTAAAGGATATTCATCCATTTAAAGTGACGTACGTCCATGCACTCGACACAGCAGATTCAGGTCGCCGAATGAACCAAAGCAGCAGGTTCTTGGAACAACAAGTGGAAGATCCCTCGTTCGAAAGAAACCCCCTCGGGTTCGCATATGATCTGTAACAAATTGTAAATAACACAAACAATTTAAAATATACTGAACGAACTAAACGTAGAAACTAAGATTATATTAATCTAAGTTAACCAATTCTAATAATGACAGAATTAAGAAAAATGATATATTTCCTCTTTCGTATTATACTACCAATTTATATACCGACCTGTCAAATGCAATGAATGCAACTGGTTGTGGTTGGAACAACAAGTGGATGATCCCTCGTTGGAAAGAAACCTGCTCGTGTTCGCAAACGATCTGTAACAAATTGTAAATTACACAATTATATGCAGCATTTCACTTTTAAAATATACCGAACTTACTCAGCGTAAAAATTAAGAACCAATTTATATACGGACCTGTGTCAAATGCAATGAATGCAACTGGTTATTGTTGGAACAACAAGTGGATGATCCCTCGTTGGAAAGAAACCTCCTCGGGTTTGCATGCGATCTGTAACAAATTGTAAATTACATAATCATATGCAGCACATTTCACTATTTAAAATATACCGAACTTACTCGAGCGTAGAAATTAAAAAACTATATCTGAGTTAATCAATTCTATTCTAATAATGACAGAATTATTAAAAATGATATATTTCCTCTTTCGTATTATACTACGTTATTCAGCACTTATCTGCCTAATCGGTATCAGTAATTCCTCATTGACCGTCGTTACACCGGAGACGAAGAAGAGATGAAATAGAAGTGAGGTACGTGTACACTTCAGGTTTGACAGGTCGGTATGTAAATTGGAACTTGTGATAGTACGAAAGAGGAAATATATCGATAGAGAAAAATAGTGATAAAGTAATTACTTGATTATTGTGATCCAATTCCATTTCATCTCCTATTCTGCCACGGCTTGTATTGATGACTGATTTTCTTCGATTTTTCCCGTGCTCGCATGACCCTGAGAACAAAAAATAGAACAAACACAAAGATATTGTCCTTCCATTGTGTGAAAGTGAGGTTAAAGCTGTCAGATGGCAATTAAACTTATCTGATGGCAATTCTTCTGAGACCGTCTCCTTTCCTGCTCCTTTCTTGATGCACAGGCAACTAGAGAAGAATACCACTGCATTCGTTCACTATCTCGATATTCGAAAAAAATACAAACGATTATTAAACTATACGGAGCGTCTGTCACATTCACCACTATTGAGATTCACTACTCCGATTACACTGAATTTTTACTTTTTATTAACAAGCGCGTCCGAGGATCGAAAAAATGTGAGGGAAATCGTTTCGCGAATGGAAATATTTTCTTAATTTTTAAAAACAACAAAACATTCAAGGAATATCTTCTCTCACAAACTCTCACATACATTTGATGGCGTATGCGCGTGGCCGCATCTGTGTACACATTTCCGACCATGGCCGAATATCGCCGAAGACAGGCGGAATTTTTGTGAGATTTTGACATATATATATCGGCCGAGAAATCGGATTCTCTCGACTTTTGAGGCGCGAGGGGCGTGGCTTCGCGTTGCTAAGGAAAAATCTCTGTTAATATGTGATTTACATGATTTACTCTGGTCTCTATCGATAGAGAATAGTCGATTTATATGGCGTAACTAGGCATAGTTTTGGTTATAACCGTATATTTATTGAGAAAATTCGATGTTAAAATTGAGGGGTGAAGGGGGCAGACATGTTTCCTGTAAAGATACACGGGTGCTCGCGGCGACAGCGCTGGCGGCGTCGTTCTGACGACTTGAATGAACATGCCGCGAGACACTACCGTGTCTCTTGATAGGGGAAAGTTTTGGTGCAGTTTTGCAATTTCGTTTGTATATGTTTTTGCATTGTTTTGTAAGAATATCAAATTTGCTAACATGAATTTTGACCAGAAAAGCGTTTTTTAAGGACCCCCCCCCCCCCTTCCAAAACGTTTTTTTAGTTTTGTACCGATGCGCCATGCTGCACTTTTCCCAGCCTTTCGGAAACTCTGCAATAAACTGAGAAGGCTCTCTTTCCCCGAAAAGTCTGTCCTGCTTTTCATCGCGCCTAGCAGTCGCGAGTTTATTGCAGCGAGCCGTACCCCGATGTGCACACGTGCACCCACTGAGCCTTTTCTCTTGGCGTACGGAATCTTTTCCGAAAGGCAGTTGTTTCTGACCTTTCGTCGCGAGCGGACCTGTATCGTCTCTGCGAAATAAAGTCGTCGCTGTTCCACGTCACCTCGACTACGATCCTTGATTTCGCAGTCTCCTCAGTTTTTATAAAATAACTGGAAAACTATATATTTTGGTAAATATTAGTTCTACATGAAATTAAAGAGCATAAAATTTCCTACATTTTATCTATTTAAGTTTTTTTTCTAGGATCAACGGTTCAGCCGTGAGATGGCCGCAAAATTAAGTGCATCTTCACCGACGTGTCCTTTTCCTCGAAGGCCCCAGCTTTGCATCGGCATCTACAATATAAAAAGAGACAAATGGAATTAGAGGTTTGTTGACTGGTTGTGATTAGTTTAACTTTATACCTTGTAGAATTTCCTCGTCTTCTTTCATTTGCTTGGCAGGTTCAGTGTTTGAGAAATCCAACTCCAGTACATTCCTCATTGAGGGCCCCTGCTTTTCGTCGTCATTTATAATATAAAAAGAGAAAAAAAAAGGAATTAGAATTTCGTTGTTTGTTACGGATTATTTTTAATTGATACCTTGTATAATATCCTCGTCTTCTTTCATTGGGTTGGCAGGTTCAGTGATTAAGAAATCCAACTCCAGCTCACTCGTTATTTTCACTTCATCTTCTGTGTTTTCAAGAATGACTGCCGTATTACCGCAACTGCTTTCGCAGTTCAAGCACAAATTAGAGCAGTTAAGCCCTGCTTTCTTACAGCCACAACTTTTTTTTGCAAATCGTAGTGCATTTGCACGAGATAAGCTTCAATAAATCTTGGGGAGCAGGTGGTAACAAGCTTGTCACAGGTGCGAGACCAGTTTGTAATCTTTTCCATCCCCACTCTTCTAGGTTGTTTTTGACACCTAACCATTGCTGGACCTGATGGTAGATTCTTAATGAGTGTTGTCGTGCTGCAGCTGCAAATGGTGATAGTGACGTAATGTTTGCCTTGTGCTTGAAGCAGATTTAATGTAGGAGATATATCTCAAGAGATTGAGTGAAGGCACAGTTTTACCAGTATACCCGTATAGTGAAACCAAGAAACGTTCACCAGCATCAGCAACTATATCCTGAGTTGTATCGAAATCTTTGAATACTTTGATTGTGGCAGCAAGATTAGGGTTTTTTTCAGGGTATGAAGGAACTTAAGTTTGCCTTGATTGTACAATGCCGATGTTGTATCACAACCACTCATTGCGTGCAAGAATAGAATATTATCAGCGATTATTTTTTCACTTACAGCATCAGTAGGAGAAAATGTAACTGCAGAGACTTTGTCCTTCCCAGGTTTCGAAAAGAAAACATTCGCGTGTTTCTATAGACCTATCAAAATTACTAAGAGGTCTATGTATGTCCTCACCAACTATAATCACAGTTTCATTGGTTGAAGCCAATTCCAAAGCTGTGTTCACTAATAGGGTGTCAGCGTCTTCTTTCGCCTGTTTAGAAGTAATTTCTGTCGAATAGAACCTCGTAATGAGCATTGATATGAATCGACTTTTGGTTCGAACGGACCGAAGCCAGAAGTAAACCTTTTCCAGCACCATTTGACCGGACTATTAATTTTGCGGCTCTCTCGTGGTTGAACCGTTGATCCCAAAAAGAAAACTTAAGTGGATAAAATGTAGGAAATTTTATGCTCTTTAATTTCATATAGAACTAATGTTTACCAAAATGTATAGTTGTCCAGTTATTTTATAGAAACTAACAAAACTTTGAGGGGGGGGGGGGAGTTCATGAGAAAAAACGCTTTTCCGGTCAAAATTCGTGTTCGCAAATTTGATATTCCTGTTAAGCAATACAGAAATCATGTACAAACGAAATTGCAAAACCACACCAAAACTTTCTCCTATTTTCTACCATTTGACTGGACTAACAGGTCAAAGGGTTTCTTCCGAACGAGGGATCATCTACTTGTTGTTCCAAGAAATAGTTGCATTAGTTCATTCGGCGAGCTGGATCTGCTGCTTCGAGTGCATGGACGTGCGTCACTTTAAATGGATGAAAATGTTCATTCTTCAATATCCTCCCAACCGTGGACTTGCTGATTCTAACCTCTGTTGCCACAGCCAGAATACTCGTTCGACGGTTATACCTTATTCTTTCTAGCACAGAGAGCGTCGATGTTTTGCTGCACCTGTATTCTTCTGGGATTTCCTAAAATAATTATAAAAACCCCATATAATTCAGCCCTGATAAGTACAATCTTATCGAGCTGTACCTTATCGAGATCTTTCGACGTCCGAAAGAAATCCCCTCGGGTTCGCATACCATTTGGAGTCCTTCTGGATAGAATTGAACATCAGCATGTTTATTTCTGTAACAAATTATGAATAACACAATCATATCCAGCATTTGACTATTTAAAATATACCGAACTTACTTTACGTAGAAATTAAGAAACATAATAATCTGAGTTAACCAATTCTATAGATAATAATGACAGGATTGGAAGAGTCATTGGAAGAGTATACTTATTGTTAGAGAGAGTTGAAGGTAAAATGTCTACATGTGGATTTCTGTAGACGACCAAAATATAAGAAAAATCGGATGGCCTGTAAATTCGAAAGCGGTATATGTTTTATTTCTCCAAAATACTAAGGCAAAGTGAAAAATATAAGGGCTCTCTAGTTTGCAAATCCCTTTCAAAACATCACGAGAATAAATCAAAAGTAATGTGGTTATAATTAATTAGCTCGTATCGCTATAAAATGTGAGACTTTAATTTTGTGGTAATAAAAAGCTATTCTCCTACATGTACGTATTCTCCTCATGAATAAATTCCAAAAAAAGTAGTGAAATCTCCCCACAAAAACAGATTCTCTGTAAAAAAAGGCGGCATATTCATTCAGTGCCAACAAAAATTGATACGTAAAATACTCTCCAAAAAAGATTTGAAATCAATTAAGATCGCCATGTTCAAGATTTATATATGAAAAGTAAAAGGCATCATTTGAAAGGAAAATTATTGTAAATCAAGTTACTGAAAAATTCGACTAAAAAATTTATAAAACAATTTTCATAAAAAAGAACTTACCGCATTTTTTCCTTCAAAATAAAAAATTCTGACAGAGAATTATATTCGATGTTTATGCACTTATGATTTTAAATAAATTCATACACTTATAGGTATGATACCACCAGTATACAGGGTGTTACTTAATGATAGGCCGTAATTGCAAGGGCACATTACTGAATCAATTTCCAGTAGAAAAGTTCATATTAACATGTGTCCTAAAATGTACACTTTTTTTGTCAATATTATTCGTGAGACTGTCCCCCGGGACCCCACTGGAACTCAATTATCTTCTAGTTAGTGCTAACTTAGCGTCTTATTACAATAAACAACAGTGCCAAATGTCAACAAAATCGGCACAAGGATCTTTGAGATATTATTAAAAAACCGATTTTTCTTTTAACTTTGATGTCCTGTATCTTGAAAACCAGACATTTTTTAGGACACACGTTAATAGGAATTTTTCTACTGGAAATTGATTCAGTAATGTGCCCTTGCAATTACGGCCTATCATTAAGTAACACCCTGTATAGTGGAAAAAATATGAACACTCTCTCTCTCTCTCTCTCTCTCTCTCTCTCTCTCTCTCTCTCTCTCTCTCTCTCTCTTAAACGCGGCAAGTTCTTTTTTATGAGATTTTTTAATACATTTTTTTAAGTCGAATTTTTTTAGTAACTTTTGATTTACAGTAATTTTCCTTCTAAATGATGCCTTTCATTTGTTATATATAAATCTTGAACATGGCGATGTTAATTGATTTCAAATCTTTTTCGGAGAGTATTTTACGTATCAATTTTTGTTGGCAATGAATGAATATGCCGCCTTTTTTTTTACAGAGAATCTGTTTTTGTGGGGTAAAGTAATTACAGGGTTCGGTTTACATCAAAGCTTTTCAGTAAGTCTTACCCCCCCCCCCCCTCCCCCTTCAAAACATCGACGATGTATGATAGCACGAATTAATAAAATAGCTCCCTCTTTCCAAAGTAATCATGTAACAACTTACGAATCACCAAAGATAATGAAAAAATTATGATAAAATTAATGAAATCATTACCGCCAAATTAATGAAAGCAAGTGTGTTGTCAAGGTATGTTGCGTTAATGAGAGAAATAGTACATAATTCCATACAATATGGTTAATTGAGGATATATTCTCAGTTTCAGTGGAACTTCTCTCTTGGTTTTTTTTCCCTCTATATTATTTTTAGTCTCTGTAGTAAAGTTTACCATTGTATGGAATTATGTACTATTTCTCTCATTAACGCAACATACCTTGACAACACACTTGCTTTCATTAATTTGGCGGTAATGATTTCATTAATTTTATCATAATTTTTTCATTATCTTTGGTGATTCGTAAGTTGTTACATGATTACTTTAGAAAGAGGGAGCTATTTTATTAATTCGTGCTATCATACATCGTCGATGTTTTGAAGGGGGGGGGGGGATTTCATTTCTTTTTTCGTTAATTTTCTTTCGTGCTCTTTTGTCAGATAAATATGAAACATTTTTTTAAATGATAGAATGTGGTCAGTTATTATTATTGCCGAGTTCGATTGTGTATTGAACTGAAGCGTGATATGAAGCTTATTAATATTATACATTTACTGTATGGTTTGTTATCTACTTGCTTTAGTGGATAGAAAAAAAATACGCAACACTGTACGCATCTGAAGCTCAAGACCGACTGCTTTTCCAGCGAAATTCCGTACACCGTGAGACAAAGGTTCGACGAGGGACCGACATATGTACCTCGGGGTACGGAACGCTGCGATAAAGCTGCCAATCGTAAGGGCCTTTGCACACGACGTTTTTTAAACTAGCTGACGATGCGCCTTTTTGATGAGCGCGTTCGCTGTGCGTCATCAGCGCGTATTAGCAGGTTGTATTAACAAGGATCGTGTGTAAAAGTCACAACTTGCCGACTGCCTTGCGTTTGCTGAGCGTCCTAATCGCGTATAACACGCGTCGTCAGCTAGTTTAAAAAACGTCGTGTGCAAAGGCCCTTAGTTGTGACGTAGGCAGGGTTCTCAGGTAAGGAGACCCCTGGGGCCCCTTTCTCTTACTCACTCGCAAGAGAAACGTATACGTTTCTTAGCGAGTAGACCAATCAGGACCCCCACCACAACGGAATACTTGATCCTGATTGGTCTATTGGCTAAGATGCGTATACACAACTTTGCGAGTGAGTTAGAGAAAGGGGCCCCTGATCGCTTTATCGCGTAGTTTCCGACAAGGCGGAGAAAAGAGCGGCGTAGCGCGTCTCTACACATTCATTGTTGTCAGCCGACGTATCGTGTGTTAACAGTTTGAAAACAATTGAACATCGAATTTCGCAACTAGAACGCACTCAATGATAAACGGAAAATCGGTAAAAATGTTTTCAGCCTAGATGACTGATTTAAAAATTATGAATGATAAATAAAATCACCAACATGTAATGATTTTATAATTAATGTTTCGATAATATTTACATTTTCCCCAGAACAATTCGTTCGTGAAAGAAGTCATAAAAATCGTAAATAAACAAACTATGCGATTTTTTCACCGTTTCAGTAATTTTAACGAATCGGTGGAAACCGGATATTATGTTCATAACATAGCATTCGATTTGCACCGATTTGTTAAAATTATCGAAACAGTGAATAAACTGCACAGTGTTTACGGGCTGTAAGCCAACTCTAACTATCGACTCGATCTCTGCCGGTATAAATGAAAAATTTATTCTGGTCTTTATCAATCTATCATTAGAGAATAATCAATTTATATGGTGTAACAAGGCATAATTTTGGTTATAACCATACATATATTTATTGAGAAAATTCGATGTAAAAATTGAGGGGTG
Organism: Xiphydria camelus; assembly: GCA_963678675.1. NCBI lineage: Eukaryota > Metazoa > Arthropoda > Insecta > Hymenoptera > Xiphydriidae > Xiphydria > Xiphydria camelus. The sequence continues at coordinate 15,034,606 of OY783193.1, read as the reverse complement.
GAGAAGGCAGACATAAAGATACACACGGGTTCTCGCTGCTCACTTTACGCCGAGATGAACGAACATACCTACTACACGCTTACTGTATTGGTGTACGAAGCAGTACGGAGCGTTCTTGTACGGACGCCGCGTTCCAGTGTGCGAGCCTTCGTACACACGTACATGATGTCCCGACCCGAGCAGAACCGCACAGTTACAGGGACCTTGAAATTTACCGTCGGCTGGGCTTTGTACAAATACCGACTGGTCACGAGTCGTTACCACAAAGGGAAGAGTACGTGAGTATGAAGGCCGGACGGTGGCGACGCCAGCAGGCTAGTGGCGAAAGCACGAAACCACGAAATCTCGTATGGATGGATGGATTGACTATTGAACGCAAAGGCGTTCCAATTCCTGTATAGATACTCTCGGTCGGAGGGTTCGGTTGGACGGTCGGACGGTTTTATTAATTCGATAATCTCGACCGAGATTATTGATACAGGGTGGACCAGGTTAAACGTCATTTTTTTTTATATATGATAGAACAACAACAAAAAAGTAGACTTTCATAAGAAAATTTTTTTCAAAAATGTTTCCTAACAAAGATACAGGGTGTCAAAGTTTCGAAAAAAAATGGTTTTCTAATCATAACTTCTAAACTACTTGATCGATTTCCATGAAATTTCGCACACAACCTAATGTAGAACAGCTCTAAGCAATAATTAAATAATTTTCTGAAATTCTCCAGTGGCGTAGATACTAGGGGCCGGTACCTCCCTTTTCCCCTCCCAATCTTCGGCGCCACTGGATATTTTGCAAAGAAAATTTAATTATTGGATTCCCCGTTTAATTTAGAGAAAAAAATAACCCTTGCAAATTTTTGATTTATGGCTTCGTTTTTGAGATATTTATTTTAATTTATAGGGTTGCGAGCAATCCAAAGCTAGGTTGAACTCCATTAATTGTGATATGTGATAGAGCAACAACAAAAAATAGATTCTCATGAGAAAATTTTTTCCAAAAATGTTTCCTAACAAAGATATAGGGTGTCAAAGTTTCGAAAAAAAATGGTTTTCTCATCATAACTTCTTTCGATTGATTCGAAATTGATTGATTCTTTCGATGGATCGATTTCCATGAAATTTCGCAGGGGGAAAGGGGGGTACCGGCCCCCAGTATCTACGCCACTGGAGAATTTTTTAAAATTATTTAATTATTACTTAGAGCTGTACGACATTAGCCTGTGTGCGAAATTTCATGGAAATCGATCAAGTAGTTTAGAAGTTATGATGAGAAAACGATTTTTTCGAAATTTTGACACCCTATATATTTGTTAGGAAACATTTTTGAACAAAATTTTCTTATGAGAATCTATTTTTTTTTGTTGCTCTATCACATCACAATTAATGGAGTTCAACCTAGCTTTGGCCTGCTCGCAACCCTATAAATTAAAATAAATATCTCAAAAACGAAGCCATAAATCAACAATTTGCAAGGGTGATTTTTTTCTCTAAATAAAACGGGGAATCCAATAATTAAATTTTCTTTGCAAAATATCCAGTGGCGCCGAAGATTGGGTAGGGGAAAGGGGGGTACCGGCCCCTAGTATCTACGCCAACGGAGAATTTTTAAAAATTATTTAATTATTGCTTAGAGCTGTTCTGCATTAGCCTGTGTGCGAAATTTCATGGAAATCGATCAAGTAGTTTAGAAGTTATGATGAGAAAACAATTTTTTTTCGAAACTTTGACACCCTGTATCTTTGTTAGGAAACATTTTTGAAAAAAATTTTCTTATGAAAGTCTACTTTTTTGTTGTTGTTCTATCACATATAAAAAAATGACGTTTAACCTGGTCCACCCTGTATAGTTGAAAGAAATAAACTTTAATACATTCCATATCTCTGGCACGTGCGTTACGACGATGATTTAATAAATAAAGAGAGATAATAATTGCACATAGACAATAAAATTTATTTATTACCTACTTTAATTGATTACAATGGTTATGTTTACAATTTCTTTTGGAGTTTAAATGAATATTTAATTTCACTTTACACTAGCGATACTTGACTTAAGGAGTCTCGTCAGTACTTTGCGGGGTGAGGTACGCGGGGCGAAACATCAAAGAAACCGACGGTTATTGCCAATCCTAGATAAGTTAATTTACAGAAGAAAAAATAGTAAATACATGGTTAGGCAGATTCAAGATCTGTTAATTTCAGATTTCTTATGCATTTTAAAGATGATGAATATGTTTATAATTTATTTTTTGCGTTAAATTGATTTTATTATAAAATTATAAAATGTGTGCAAGACGTGGCAACGGTGGATTAGAATATTCCGCAGTTGGTACTAGTTCTGTAGATAACGTAGAATATCTGATTTACCACACAGCGTTTACTCATAACCTAGAACAAGTGTAACTTCTCGTGAAAAGTAGCATGAGTGAAAAATATTCGAAGAAAAGAAAAAATGTTTAATTTTTTGAAACCCCAGAAGATTCGGTAGAACGGAAAATTTGTAACAGAAAAATATTATAGGAAAATGATTCAATGTCAACGAATGGGTCGTGGAGAGTCACCAGGGCCGCTTCTAGATGTTGAGACGCCTTCGTGCTTAGCGCCCTTTTCTGGAGAAGGTATGAGGCCTTTTGGCGCCTCATGGCTAGTGCACCTTCGTGCGTGGCACGAAATGGCCCCCCGTTAGACGCGGCCCTGAGAGTCACAGCAAAACGTCATAGCCTCTGCGTTGCCACGATTTTGCATATGGCCGCCGGTTTTGCCTGAAAATTCGCGTTTTCCCTCACATTTTTTCTTATTATACAAAAACCGCTAAGTAAAAGTGATTTATTTCATGCAAAAACAAAACTACGCATCTTACCATATAATTTGAGCATATTTTGTGAATTTTCTGTCTTGCTAAAACTGTCTTTGACGTCTGTTTAGCAGTATGTGCATAAGCCACAATGTTAAAATGCTTACTTTTAAAAATTAATTACAAAGAAACGGTTAAGTGAAAATTGATTGGTTTTTGATTTTCATCTATAAGATACTTGGCTAAATACATGAAAAAAATCTAATAAAAATCTGTCTTGAAAAATTTCACTGACGAGACTCCTTAAGTAAAATTAATCTAATTTTCTTTCAGTTTAGTTACCACTACTTTACACTATTACTTTTTACGAAAATTTATTTTTATACACCGAATTTACAAAGCTGATGATTCCATATCCCAAAATCTTGACAGTGTCGTACTTGACGGGCGTTGTTTTACCCGGCGATTAATCTCCCGTACCGGTCATCTATACGCGACTCTACTAAACTTCCTTTTGAAAATTCCCCATCGACAGAATCCGTGACGCCGGGTGTACACGGCAATCACTAGTTTCACGTGAACCATTTTTCTCCAACGTTTATAACCGTATGACCGGTTCCAACGTATACATTTTTGGAATTAAATTCTCAATAATTTAAGAGCGGATTTGTTAACCCCATCGTGTTCCGCCATGAAATTTCAATTGTTCTTAATCTGCGCTCCATAGTTTTTGTGTCTAGGTCTTCCGCTCCATAGTTTTCGATTTCCATGTCTTCCCTTCCATAGTTTTCGGTATACAGGTTATCTGCCCTATAGTTTTCGATATCCAGGTCTTCCGCTCCATAGTTTTCGGTGTCCAGGCCTTTCGTTCCATAATTTCTGGTGTCCAGGTCTTCCACTCCATAATTTCCGGTATCCAGGTCTTTTGCCCCGTAGCAGAAGACGCTGGGCACCGAAAACTATGATCCGGAAGACCTGGATACCGAAAACTATGAAGCAGAAAACCTGGCCACCGAAAACTATGAGGCGGAAGACCTCCTCACTGAAAACTGGAACGAAAGATTTTGACGTCGAAGACTAAGAAACTGAAGACCTGGACATCGGAAACTGTGGTACAGAACAATGTTTTTCGTGAAAGTAGTGACCACCGTGTATGTACATTGAATTTTGACTTCAAGTATTTGACGCACTTCAGATGAGAATGTTTTTGGAAAAGGCAACACTTGGTCTACTCATTTGTACGTCGGATTGTATGCAACAGGCGCAAATGGGTAAAAATTCAACCCAGGATATGTCAGACTTCCGGTTATGTAAATCGAATCTTCGATGGCTTATTGTATTCGCGGTGATAATTATATTACTTTTGTATTATAACAAATAACTGTTATAATTCAAAACTGAAGGATGCACGCCGGTTCTTGACATCAGAAGTAATTATTAAAAAATTATCATGTACGTTTTTTACGTCAAGTCAAACGGTACAACTTTTGTTAAAGAAGTTTTTCTAGAATCACGTTCGTTTGGGAGATATATGCTACTGTCTATGGGGGTTAGGACACCTGGTATATGAAGTGTATATGGGGGATTCCACGTCAACTTTAAATGCTGCCGACTTTTGAGTCACAGATTTTGTTCTAATTTTTTTTTATGTAGTACTTTACCATTTATAATAAATTCTCAAATTTCTTTTTAATCCAACATTGCGTTCTTGTCCTATCATTTATTAAAATTTCCCATATTTTCTAATTTTGTGAAATTTATTCCCAATTTTCTCCTACTAAACGAACTCTAAGAAACAAATTCCTTATACAAAAAGTGCTCTTTATAACCTGAACTTAGTAGAAAAAATTGATATCATTTCTAAACAAGCGAATAATATGAGAAAAAATAGTTTATTTTACAAATATTTAATTATCTGAAATACGCCATTTTTGTTTTTAACGAAATTTTAACCATGGATTCCTTGGTGTATTAGGAAAATATTGAGCCCGAAATGAATTTGGGATGAGCATTGGTTCATTTTATATTAATACGTTGACTGTCCCATGAGTCACATGATTCATACAGAAACGTCGCTGTACGTCCATGAGACATAGGTACAGGATGACATTTTGAAAACTTGCCACCCCAATATCTCAGAAAGTTACAGATTTTCTAAAAAAAATACGGTTTCGGCTGTGGAGAGGGGGAACCAAAATGACATAATCGGAGACGCACCCCCTCCAACACCCTTAGGGGTAGCCCCCCCCCCCCAACTTTGTAATCTTAAATAGCAACTCCCCATGTGTGATACAGCGTTGGAAAGCTCTTTAAAAATGCTTTACAACAACACCAAATTTTGGTACCTTTCGATGAGTAGTTTTTGCGCAAATCGAGAAAGAAATTGCTAGATGTAAGTTGTCAATTTATTTATTAAAAGTCAATTACGTTACAATAAATTTTCGAAATGATTTCCATTGATTTTTCGGACTTTTTCAAACGTTGTTCTTGAAATTTTGCGACATTCTTGCACAATTCTCTGTTTCAGTTGGTTAATGCTTGCCGGTTGAGTTTGAAAAACAACAGATTTCAGATGTCCTCATAAGAAGAAATCGCAGGGAGTAAGATCAGATGATGGAAATCACTTCGAAAATTTATTATAGCATAATTGACCTTTAATAAATAAATTGACCCCCCTAAGGGGGTTGGAGTGGGTGCATCTCCGATTATGTCATTTTGGTTCCCTCTCTCCACTGCCGAAACCGTATTTTTGTTTTTTAGAAAGTCTCTGTAACTTTCTGAGATATTGGGGTGGCAAGTTTTCAAAATGTCACCCTGTATATAAAAGGTACATGGGAAAAAGGGGCTCATCGACATTTTACAGAGGAGAGCAATTTTTAGGTTTATTTTCTATGTCACCCTCAAGAACATTTTTTATCAAAGGTTTTTGCTGCGTTAAGATATGTGCAATGAAATATAAGAACTACATACCAACATGTGAGGGTTTTTATTATTAAGTAAATAGGAAAAAAACACCAAAAACTTATTTAAATACAAAATGTCGATGAGCCCCTTTTTCCCGTGTATCCTTCATATGTGATTCATTTGCCATTGCCGTATGCATGGTGATTACATTTTTGGACGTCGTGGGATGGAAAAAATTCCTTATGGGGACAGTCAACGTATTAAACAATTACTGAGTATCAGAAAAAGGAAATCTTTTAAAAATAAAGTGTCAGCATCTTATGTCATGATTTTTTTATTTAACTATTTTGTAGACTGTATAATCGTTAAAAAAAGAATATTTTTTCGTAATTACAGAATGATTAGCAGTGGGAATAATACAATGTGTTTGAAGTGCATGAGGAACAGCTTTCGCCACAGGAATCGTTCAGTTAAAAAGTTTTTTGCATCGAAATACTTTGAGGATTACATATATTTGTAAACTATGTATATGTTTAAATATAGAAAAAGTATATGGCATACTTTTAAATCTACTTTATATTTTGATTTGTTGATGCTTGTTTGCGGCAGCACGCTGCCTGTAATCATGGAGCATTCGCCGGATCGTTGTATTTCAACAACATTACTCACATGATTCTCGTCAGATAGTTCTTTTCCTTTTTTTCTTACGGTGTCACGAAGGAAATCTTCGTTGATTGGAATGAATCCGAAAGAGATAAACTTTTCCATTTTTTAAATAAATAATTAATTTCTTCACTACACTGTATATAAAGGCACTCTTTGAAACGTATTTAATGCTGTCGATGGCCACTGTAGTGCTGAATATTTTCTACTGCCGCGCCACCACTCGAGCATGCACGAGGCCTATAGTCGACACGCGTTCGCAACGGTAAAACGGCACGGGCGACTATTGGGATTTGACCCAAGGGCGCCACCGTCGATTCGGAACTAACACAATCGGGCTGGCCGTCAGCTGTAGCGACGAATACACACGGGCGCTCATTGCATTTGCTAACGACTTATTATCAAAACAAAAGGCCATGTTCTTATTATTAAGTGAACTTTTCGAATTTCTGAACGCTACGCCGAGAAGTCGAAATTGTGTTGAAGGCCAGTCTGTAATAAACGCGGGTCACTTGGTTTACTGTGGAAAAACAGCTGAGGATGACGAGCACTTTGATCTACTGGCGTATTGTTTACAAACGTCGGATCTACAAGGAAATCCTCATGAAATTAAGGCAGTGATACACAAAAAAGGCCAGATTATATCTGCAGAGTGTAGTTGTGCAGCCGGATTGAGCGAACAATGTAAACACGTAGCCGCAGTGTTATTATTCTGTACCCAGTAAGTTTTCGGTGCTATTTGAACGATAAATACTTGTATAAATAATTTTTGAATATAAATAATTACATATACGTTATGATATATATTTTTTTTCAGTAACGATCTCACCAAAATCGAGACAGTTTCATCTACGAATAAAAAATGTACATGGAGCAATCCTCGTAACTCGTGTTTGGAGCAGTACGAACCCAAGCCATTGAGCAGCCACGATTGTTTTGATATTGTCCAAAATCGCCTACAATTTCCAGATGATGTCAGGATGGCAATACGGGAGAAATTATTTTCTAATAATTTGAAATCTGCACTATCTCAGCACGTGTATGGGAATTAATGATTTATCAATTTACTGCTTCTTTTTCCACAATCATGATGAAGTAATTCAAATCAAATTTGCACATCGAATCAATTTTTTACAGAAATTATCAGCAATCTTTATACCGTTTTTTAATTTCATTCTTTAGAATGAATATATGGTCTACTGTTAAGAGATTTTCACTAATCATTGTTATATCATCAAATTTGTAAATATTGCTCATTTGAGAATGATTTTTCATGAAATGATGGTTAAATGGTAATCTTACTTCATCATATTCGGCATAGTGATGCAAATCATTGCTCTTATTTTGGTTTCTGCCATTTTCATCTTCATTTGTTTGTAATAGAGAGGGAAGGCACCCTTGTGTGGAAAAAATACTAGAATCCCCAGCACCTGAATACGCACGTCGAATCCAAATCCTTATCGACCAACAATCATCTTCGGAAGTCCTATCGAAATTATCCAACATATCTCGTAGACCTTTGAGAGAATGCTGTGAGCGTGTGTTCGAAAGATATGCTCAAGAAGCTTACTCTATCTGTACACAGAGCAAAGAGTTTTTCAGTATTTGGAAGCAGCAGCGACAATTCAGAATAACAGGCTCTAGGTGTTATGGATTGTATACATATAGAAAAAATATCCGGGCTGATTGGGAAAATAAATCTTCAAAATACTTCTATGTGCACCAGAGGTGTCAAATCAATATTTGAGACACGGTTTGAAATTTGAATCTCACGCTCGAAAATTATACGAAGAGATCGAATCTATCAAAGTCTTTGAATGTGGGCTTATCATTTCAGTAGAAAATCCTTGGATAGGTTATTCCCCAGATGGTATTATATTTGAGGAAGATATACCAGTCAAACTATTAGAGATCAAGTGCCCTTATGCAGGAAAAAACCAGACTATCGATGAAGTTGCGAAAACTTTAAGCTATCTTCAAGTTGACAAAAAAAATAATACCATCCTCAAAACGAAACACACCTACTATGCCCAGATTCAGTTCGGTATGGCTATTTTGAATCTGAAACAGATGGATTTTGTTTTATATGCACCTCACGACAACAGCATCAAAATAATACCCGTCCAATTTGACCAAAAATTTGCTGAAGATTTATTCTCCTCCTTAAAAGTAATTTTTTTCGATCACATGCTACATTTTTTATGTACAAATGAAAAATCTACGTGATTGTCCATGTGTTTTATTGGTCACAACTTCTTATTGTGTGTATTAGAATGTCAATAAAATTACAATCAAATACGAAACACTTGTGAATATACATTTTTTATTCCTCTTTATGCCTGTACATATTTTCAAATATCATTTCTTGTTTCTAATATTATTGCTTATGAGTAGAATTTATCATTTTTCAGAATTGGTGTACTCATATTGACAACAGCAGCTATAATTGTTAATATTTCTTCACCTTTCTTAACAAGACCCGCAGGCATTCATGAGCTTAAAGGACAGTTCTAGAACCGTCCTGGAACTAGTTAAGAATTATTTAATGCGCATGCGCAAGTCAGATGCGTTCTAGAACTGAATTCATGGAATGTGTTGGAACACAGGATCGCACACAGCACAGGGAGGCTTGTCCACCTTTTGTATACATTTTGCGGAAAATCACAGGTTATCCAAAGCGGATGTGTGAGTTCAACTAATTGTTGAAACGTAAAAAACATTACAGTTTTCAAGAGCTTATCATGCACAAACATTCAAAAAAGCAAAAAAAGAAAGATGAGTCCAAAAAGAGTACAAGTGCATACATTTTTTCCTTCTATAACTTGGAGGGGAGTGATTTCTTCGGATTTTTTATTTTCAATTATCATTTACCTAAAAAGTTATCACAACTTTTATATCATGGCCATTAACTCATATTGTGGAGTTATTATGTTTTTTCATTTTTTCTCGAAACTATCTTTATGCATTTGTACTGTTCTTGGACTCACCGATTCAAATAGAGCGCGTCTCGCGCTTTACTACGCGTGGGCTAGAAAATCGTCCCAACTCAGAACTAGGGACTGGAATTACCGTTCTAGAACCGTTCTGTTACAGTTCGCAGTTTAGTTGGAACGCTCTTTGGAATCGTTCCAGAACCAGTTCTGTGTTTGTTGGAACGGCTAAGTCAGACTGCGCACACTCCGCCGAGTTCAGAATCAGTTCTCATGTTAGTTGGAACGAACCTTATGACATTGAATACTTTGAGTCTTTGGTTAGCACGTTCAACGTGAACTCGAGCTTTCGCAATCTGTGCATTGAGTAATGCTTCTTCTCTAGAGAATTGGCGTTTTTCTCTCAAGAAAGGAGGACGTACCAATTGAATATCTTTACTCTTACACAGTTTATCAACTCGAAACCCTTTATCAACCATTATGGATTCGCCTTTTTCTAAACGATTCAGTATTTCACTTTGCTCGAATATCGCATCATCCGAAACTCTCCCCCCATACGTTCTACTAACAAACGATATTAAACCACCAGGAGTCACTCCTGTCATGAATTTAATGGTATATGTACTTTTGTATCGGGAATACGTTGCTATCTGACAACATACCTTTTTCGGTCTTTGAATGAATACTTCTGTACAATCTAGAACAATTCTCACGTCAGAGAAATTATTGAAGCATTCAGGTATGTTTCTAGAAATTTCTCCTCTACTAGGAAAAGGTATTGCTTCTTTCAAAGAATTGTACAAGACATCAATCATGTTGAGAATAATTCTTCTACATCCAGAGATTGACGAGTGCTTGAACAAGACCGTGAGAACCGAATAGGAGATATAGGTTATGTTTTAACTTTACGAAGGTCATAATGATTTTACTCCGAATATTTTGAATCGCGAAGAATTATACTTCAGATACGCTAGTTTGACGACCTCGATTATTACATTCAAAAGCTCAAAATTGGGGATTCCAGTCATCGTGCTAAGTTCCTTTTCACTGGTAATGACATCACAGAAATCCGTAGTTAAATCTCCACTCTTGACATGCACACCGAAATCTATAAACTTTTCAACAACTGCTGGATCGTCTTCTTCAGAGAATCTTGGACTAGTTTCGTCGGGTAAATGATTGTGATCAGTTGAATTTTCCACATTCTTTTCAAGGGCAGCTGACTCCAGTCGTTTTTCCCTTTGTAATCTTCTTTTTGTTCTGTCACCTCGTTTTCTAATTCATCTTCTTGTACTTCCTTCTCTGTAGCAGTTTTCGGTAAATTACAGGAGGGCACTGCATTGTTTTTCAGATACCTTTTCCGTTTACCTTCAAGTTCTAGAGGAATTGAAGATCGTGTTAGCAAAAAAAAATTGTTCACCTGCATTGTGCGAAAAAAGTACCAATGAATAACACAGAAGCCGATCCAATCGAACTTACCTGGTAAAATGTAATCAGATCTTTTGAAATGTAAGGAGCAGACTTGCATGTGAGATGTGATGTCTTTTCCGATCTTCAAAACTCGTTGCCACATTTGTCGACAGTCAATTTGGTCATAATTTCTGAATGCATTTTCCGTTTTGGCAAAGTATTTACCCGGCTTTGGGAAATAGTGGAAACGTAGAGTGGGTTCACTGTATGCTTTACTCTGACACCCGTAGACACAACAATACATCCGACTTTTAGTTTTCTTTGGTGAAAACCTGGTCCCCGAACTGTCTTCCATATTATTGATCCGCACTTTTGTTATAAAATAATAGAATAACAAACAAATTAGTTGAGCGCTTGTGTCAACGAGACTATGACGCTCTCACAGCTGACAGGTACCGCAGCCCGATTGTGGTAGTTCCGACTTCTGCCGCGAGACAGCGTAGCTGCAACGGTCAATTCCCAATAGTCGCCACGCGTCCACAAAGGGTTCATATGCCGTTCATTTCTCATTAACATAAAGTGTTCATTAATCAATTTACCTAACAGGTATCTTTTATACAAATAAGTAAGTGATATATTTTTAGTCATCTTCGACTTACAATATTAATAAAATTTACATAATAATTATGCTAAAGAGACAAATTTTAAAAGTATTTTAATAATTGTTTAAAGATTACACACTTAAAATAATCTTAATTTAAAATAATATAAATAATAATAGTTACAATGATGTAATAATTCTCTGTTAAAGTAATAACCTCGTGTGTAGATGTTTATGTTAAATAATTAATATTTTACATTAGTAATCTTGCAATTAAGGGCTTTTAGTTAAAATTGACACAAAATTTTGAATGGATCTATCATGTCATAAGAAATAAATGATTTTCAATTAATCCCTTCCAATAGTGTATTATTTTTTTTTTCTGAGAAGAAGATTTAGTCGGTTCCAGTAAGCACTCGTTTAAATAGTTCCGAGTGAAAATTGATGTGATGTTAAAACGAACGTTGATTCTATTTATATATCGTCGGGTTACAAGCAAAACACATTAAAGTCGGTCAATGCATATTTTGACTTATTGTTAGTGTATTTTACTTGTACCCCGACGATAGGGTGAATATACCGGTTGTCGGACACTTAAGCAGACAATACCCAGTTCTCGGATGGTATTTCCAGTTCTCGGACGTATCTCTTTCTTCCTCTGTTCAAGGGGATACTTTCATATATCTGTTTCATTAATGTCCGACAACCGGTAAGTTGTCTGGCTAACCGGTGCGTTATCTATTTCATTCTCTATCCGACAACAGGTAGTGTCCGGCTAACCTGTGCTTTCACCCTATATAATTTCTATATTAATAATAACAGGACTATATTTGAATTTTTGAATGTTTGTAAAATCCGTATATGATCCATATATAGTTAGTATAGAAATTATACTTCGTCGGGTTACAAGCAAAATACACTAAGTCAAAATATGCACTGATTGACTTAAGAGGCCGACACACCCCGTCTGGAAATGTAAAGCTATATTTTCAATATGGTGCATAAGAACCTTTTGCATTTTTGCCACTACACTTAAAAAACATAAATCTAGAGCCCTATAGAAAAAAAAATATTATAATAATAAATTTCTGATTTTGCCGATTGATTACAACAAAAAATGTATTTTTTTTTCTATAGGGCCCTAGATTTATGTTTTTTAAGTGTGGTTGCGAAAATACGAAAGGTTCTTATGCACCATCTTGGAAATATTACTTTACAGCCGCGACAATTTTCGGGCATTTTTGTCGCGGCTGTAAAGTAATATTTCCAATATGGTGCATAAGAACCTTTCGTATTTTCGCCACCACAATTAAAAAACGTAAATCTAGGGCCCTATAGAAAAAAAAATAAATTTTGTTGTTGTAACCAATCGGCAAAATCAGAAATTTATTATTTATTTCTTTTTTTTTCTATAAGGCTCTAGATTTATGTTTTTTAAGTGTGGTGGCGAAAATGCAAAAGGTTCTTATGCACCATGTTGAAAATATAGCTTTACATTTCCAGACGGGGTGTGTCGGCCTCTTAATGTGTTTTGCTTGTAACCCGACGATATGCATCTTCTCAATTAAATAAAGTATTACTTCCATCGAAACAAAATTTATTCGCTTTGAAGAATTGTTTATTCGGAATTATCCGAAACCATCGCGTTTACCCGAACCAACGAAATTAGTTTCTGAGTGCAACGTCTCCTTCCATATCCCGTCCTATTCGTCGTGCGTCGAGAAGTTTCGTCGTTTTCGCTCACGCCGAAATCACGGTAAGTAAAGGTCTCGAGAGATTTCGGTTCTTCCGCATCAGTTGCACCGGCAGGTATACATTCGCTTTCTGACGATTGAATGGCCCGCGTTTGTGTAGCATATTTCATTACGCTAGCGTAACTCCAGCGAATTTAATCAAGTAATGCGCTGTCACGGAGGCGACGAGCCGGGCAGACATTTCTCTTAGGTTGGATATCAACCGAACGCGGACTTCTCGGGTTTCCGTGTAAGCTACTTATCTCGAAAACACAGTACGATAAAAGTTCCTACAAACATAGTCATGTTTTTGCTCTGAGGTTTTACTTAGGCATCAGAGTAACACTGAAAGAAATCTTGGTTGGGCTAACAAAATATTTTGAATGAATAGGAGCCAACAAAACGTTTTTTTTGGAATCGAAAAATTCTTTAGTTGATTTCATAAATGGCGGAGCTAAATATTTTGATAGTCCAACAAATATTTGTTTAGGTTATCAAATTGACTTAATAAAATTATTTTTTATAACACGTGCATCGAAAGTGGTGCTTTTCATGCTAGTTTTACGGGATGAAAATAGCAAATTGTGCACGCTAGAATAGAAAAGTTGAGCTCGCGCATGCGCAGTTTATACTTGCTTCAGTTTCGTCCCTTGGATAAATTTTCGTTCACTTTCGTCCCTGAAAACTATCATGAAAAGCACCACTTGCATTCACTTGTTATAAAATAGTATATTGTGCAACAAGGGCTGAAAGTTGGCGATTGCCGACGAGTGTGAAGTTTGCTGCCCGAGCGAAGCGGGGGCTGCAATCACACTCGTCGGCGCCAACTTTGGTCCGCGTTGCACACGATATTTTTTATAACAAGTGAATGCAAGTGGTGCTTTTCATGCTAGTTTTCAGGGATGAAAGAACGCAAATTCACCCAAGGGACGAAAGTGAAGCAAGTATGAACTGCGCATGCGCGAGCTCAACTTTTCTATCCTAGCGTGCAATTTGCTATTTTCGTCCCGTAAAACTAGCATGAAAAGCACCACTTTAGATGCACGTGTTATAAAAAGTATCGTGTGCAACACGGACCAAAGTTGGCGCCGACGAGTGTGATTGCAGCCCTCGCTTCGCTCGGGCAGCAAACTTCACACTCATCGGCAATCGCCAACTTTCAGCCCTTGTTGTACAATATACTATTGTTGGCTACTTTTTTTTTAATGTATAGACGTAACCAGATGCGAGTACAATATGTACAGTAGAGAACGGAAATCTATAGGTATATGGTCTTACTATTGTATATAGACATTCGTCTCTCTCTTTCGCTCATTTCTCACCGAGTAGATTTACTTTAAGGGGGAAAGCCACTTAGACTAAGAGCTAGTGACATTTTTCAGTGATTATTTAGTTAAGGCCTATTTTTTGAGAGAATGTTGTGGGGGGCATGTCTAAGTGCCATCCGTGAGGATTAACCTTGATAGCGGTATGGGAGGCTGGCGGAACGCCCCCAACTTGTAAAAAATAGTGCACAAAATTATTATTTAGTTAAGGCTGAAATTTTGTTTACTATTCATCTGGTAGTCCACAATTATGAATATAAATTGGCGGATCGATTGGCCGGCATTAAAAAGGTGGCGGATCATCCTAAATACGTCGTGTGAACAATAAAATTTTTATTATTTAGTTAAGGCTCAATTTTTAATATGTTATTGAGGCAACTGTTTCAAGTGGAAATTTAAATTGGCGGAACAAAATATTGGCATTAACTACCTGGCGGAACGGTTTAAACATCCATTGTGCGCGCCTCGATTTCGTGTTGTTTGCCGCAGAATTTTTTGTATTAGGAATGCTTCTAATATAGATAATGATTTTGTTTATTTTCTGGAATCTTTTTAGTAATAATAGTAATTTAGTTTTTCCCTGGAGTTAATATTTTAGCGCTCATTCAATATTGATGAGCTTCAATATATCAATCAAACATCAGTCTTATGTTAGGACACTCAACATTTTATTTGTGATGTCGGAAGTTTTAACAATTTTTAAAACGGATGAATGATATAATTTTTTTTTAGAATACCCTTTTGGCATTTGACCGACGATATAGTGCTTTATACAAATATAACGAGGTGCGTGAAGTGGAAGAATATTTTTAACAGAAATTTTTTTAAAGCGAACTAATTTCTTAGAGTAGTTATCGACTTACAAATATATGGTAGGTACTTCGTATAAAGACAATTTTAATACCGTCAGTTGTTCGATCATCTAATCATCTTCTGTGTCCGGCCAGTCAGAATCGTCACCTTCGTCAACTGAATTCAGATCACTAGATGCTCGGGAGCCTACGTCTATAAATTTAAACAAATTGATTAGAAAAATGTAATATTTTTTGTTTATATTTACTGTTAAATCTGCATACCTGATTCAATGTCACTGTTCACATTCTCAAGAGCTCAACCTTCTCAACATTCTCAAGAGCTCTGCCTGGCTTCCACGCCCTTATAGGGTGTGATTACATCTCTTCCCGTAAAGGAAAAAATAAATCATATCAGTTATTGAAGGCGTTCTATAATTATCAAAAGGCATTTGAAGACCTAGGCAAAGATGATGTTGACAATTCAGCAGTGTTTCCTGTTTTGCAAGAATTTATCTGCCGGATGTATGGTGTCAAAAACGCAGACACCGTTAATGAAGCTCATTTGGTACTCTTTAACGAAGCTTATAAAGTTGCAGACACTACGTACTCATTTGCAAAAAACATCCGCCATTGCGACGCATCAAACTTGCCACCATGCTCAACTGAAGTGCAACAGCAATTATTGCGGAGTTCGTACATTGCCAGTATCTGGCTAAATGCAAATTTGCAACAATCAACGGACAAATCTCCAGAAAACCATGGCTGGTGCATCAACGACGGCAAGTATGAATTCGTCTGGTTTCAAGGAGATCAATTGCCTGAATTTCTTGGAGATGTACTTGTTGAAGATTCCAATAAAAGCGACAATGATTGCAACAGTGACATTGAATCAGGTATGCAGATTTAACAGTAATAATAAACAAAAAATATTACATTTTTCTAATCAATTTGTTTAAATTTATAGACGTAGGCTCCCGAGCATCTAGTGATCTGAATTCAGTTGACGAAGGTGACGATTCTGACTGGCCGGACACAGAAGATGATTAGATGATCGAACAACTGACGGTATTAAAATTGTCTTTATACGAAGTACCTACCATATATTTGTAAGTCGATAACTACTCTAAGAAATTAGTTCGCTTTAAAAAAATTTCTGTTAAAAATATTCTTCCACTTCACGCACCTCGTTATATTTGTATAAAGCACTATATCGTCGGTCAAATGCCAAAAGGGTATTCTAAAAAAAAAATTATATCATTCATCCGTTTTAAAAATTGTTAAAACTTCCGACATCACAAATAAAATGTTGAGTGTCCTAACATAAGACTGATGTTTGATTGATATATTGAAGCTCATCAATATTGAATGAGCGCTAAAATATTAACTCCAGGGAAAAACTAAATTACTATTATTACTAAAAAGATTCCAGAAAATAAACAAAATCATTATCTATATTAGAAGCATTCCTAATACAAAAAATTCTGCGGCAAACAACACGAAATCGAGGCGCGCACAATGGATGTTTAAACCGTTCCGCCAGGTAGTTAATGCCAATATTTTGTTCCGCCAATTTAAATTTCCACTTGAAACAGTTGCCTCAATAACATATTAAAAATTGAGCCTTAACTAAATAATAAAAATTTTATTGTTCACACGACGTATTTAGGATGATCCGCCACCTTTTTAATGCCGGCCAATCGATCCGCCAATTTATATTCATAATTGTGGACTACCAGATGAATAGTAAACAAAATTT
>OY783193.1:14845195-15012695 GCA_963678675.1 Xiphydria camelus | reverse complement strand
GACGTTGGAATAGTTTTAAGAAATCCTTTTGCATGCACCGCTGAAATTTTGCCCTTACTCGTAAATAAATTTCTCAAGTCACTCGCAAAGTTACGTATACGCATCTAAGCGAATAGACCAATCAGGATCAAGTATTCCGTTATGGTGGGGGTCCTGATTGATCTACTCGCTAAGATGCGTATACGTTTCCTGATACGGAATACTTGATCCTGATTGGTCTATTCGCTAAGATGCGTGCACGCAAAGATACGAGCGAGTTCGAGAAAGGGGCCCCTGATCTGCCGGTAGCTGTCAATTCGGGAGATCGAAGTATCTAACCTCGAAATTGTTAATTTGTAAATAATAATGAATAATGTGTAGAAGTGATAAATAATTATTCGGGTTTCTTCGATGAGTTTCCCCAAGAGTGTTTAAACTTTGGCTTAAACTTCCAGTGATTAAGTAAGTACGAGGGTAGTCCGATAAGTTTCTGGCCTCAACATGAAGATGGCAAAACTCGTCAACGACAGCTAGGGAATGTGTTCGTGCATCTTTTGACATGTACTCACCAAAATTTCAGCCATTTTGGACGCGCAGTTGTTGTTTGACAATCGTTTGAGTCAGTCGATGTGAGTGCTTTGGTGAAAATGGAAAAAATCGAGTATCGAGCTGTGATTTTTCCATTTTCACCAAAGCACTAACATCGACTGACTCAAACGATTATCAAACAACAAATGCGCATCCAAAAGCGTCCAAAATGGCTGAAATTTTGGTGAGTACATGTCAAATGTTCGATACTCGATTTTTTCCATTTTCACCAAAGCACTCACATCGACTGACTCGAACGATTGTCAAACAACAACTGCGCGTCCAAAATTGCTGAAGTTTTGGTGAGTACATGTCAAAAGATGCACGAACACATTCCCTAGCTATCGTTGACGAGTTTTGCCATCTTCATGTCGAGGCCAGAAACTTATCGGACTACCCTCGTAATTACTGCAGAACGAGTAGGTTACAAGATTTTCATGAAGTTTTTGACGGTTTTCTTGCATGTCCCATTTCATAAGGTGCAAACAAAGAGGATGTAACTCCTGTCCTATCCTGAAGAAAATGAGTCGATCGACATCAGACATTGTCGAACTTATCACCGAGCGCCTTCCACCCACGGTATTTTCATTGCAATATGCGCTTTTCATTTCAATTATTCCTGCTTTAAATAACTCACTTCTTTCAAAGTATTTACCTCTCTTGTACGAATTGTTGATCGTAGGGGGCAGCGATCAATGATTGTGACTAATCGTAGACAAATTATTCCTGCGATGATGTTCCAGTTGCGAAGCATACACTAGCAAGTCAGCTTACAGCGTCCGATGTTTAGTATCAACTTTACCTCTTTCGGAATACCCATCACCCGAGCATAATCACGATTACGTTAACGTTAATCGCAGAATAGACCGTGAGCTTGGGCACATTATCGCAGTAGTAGTTCGGCACACTTGTCTACGACGAGTCGCTATTATTGATCGCTGCCTCCTACCACGAACAGTTCATAAAATGTTATTAGCTTGAAAGAAGTAAAAGTTATTTAACGCTGGAATAGTTGAAACGAGAAGCGCGTATTGCAATTAATGTACCGTGGGTAATAGGCGCTCGGTGACAAGTCTGACATTCTCCAATGTCCATCGAGTCATCTTTTTACGGACAGGACACGAGCTAGATCCGCTTCAGTTGCACCTGTACGAAATGACATGTCAGAAAATCATGAGTCTTCATGAAAATCTTCTAACCTACTCGTTCTGCAGTAATACTTAATAATATCACTGGAAGTTGAAGCAACAGTTATTGGCAAAAATCGGACACCCCGGTTCTTAAACACTTGGGGAATATCATCGAAGAAACCCGAATGATTATTTCTTACCACTTCTACATATTAGAGTAATCATTATTTAGAAATTAACGATTTCGATCTCCCAAATTGACAGCTACCGGGAGATCAGATTTTTGACACTTTTCACTCAGCTCGTAAGACCGCAGTGCACTCTCCCGAAGCCAACTCTTAAGAGGCCGACATACCAGGCCCACTAGTTTCTCCTGCGGGGCAGCGGTGAGACGAGGTAATGTCAAAACGCTAGAAGTGGGTGGAGCTACTCGAGGTTAGCGATGTTGCCAAATGCATGCAGTGTGGACACGGTCCGGTCTTACGCCGGCCTCAGTGGCGAGAGCATGGCTCGCTCCCATTTAGATCGGGATACCGCGTCGCGCGCGCGTTCCAAGTGTCTCCGGGATTGGCGTACGTCATGTCACCAATGCTTCGATAGCGCAACGGTTAAGTTGCCGGGCTGGGGGTCTCGATGTCGCGGGTTCAATTCTTGTTGGGATTTTTTTTTATTAACTTTTTTTATTCGATTACAACCTTTTCTTGTTATAGAAAGTGGTTTACATTATCGAATAAAATAAGAGTTTCAATTTTTTTCATAGTTTTACGTTATTTTCTTCCTCGTTGAGGTGAACCAATATTATTAGAAAGAACAGTTGGAAGCATCGTTGCATTTTTTTATTCTTACATTTCGTCATGGGAATTTTTGGCTGCCGAAGATTTTATACACGATTTCGGATAATAATTGTCGAAAAAACATTTGAAGCACACCGTATTTTGACACCATGAACATTTGACGAATGGAACTTTGCCACACGCACATTTACACTTTAAAAGCGTTATGGGAAAGCAAATTTCATTGACATTTTCGAAAAACGGCCTGGTTGGCAATAATAATGGTTCACCTCAACGAGGAAGAAAAAATAACGTAAAACTATAAAAACAATTGAAACTTTTATTTTATTCGATAATGTAAACCACTTTCTATAACAAGAAGGGATTGTATAATCGAATGAATAAAGTTAATAAAAAAAAAACCCGACAAGACTTGAACCCGCGACATCGAGACTCCCAGCCCGGCAACTTAACCGTTGCGCTATCGAAGCATTGGTAACATTATGCACGCCAATCCCGAAGACACTTGGAACACGCGCGCGACGCTATTCCAAGAAGTTTTCAAGACAAAATCGATTTGACATCTGCCGGGGTCCCCTTGTGAGATACGCCCTTACGTGATAAGACCGACGATATTCTGCTATTCGTGGCGGAGACAAATCTGACAACCCCGCAGTCCGTACGTAGTGAAGACGCTAGATGGAAGCATTACTCGGCTGATAAAAGTAGACGAGTAATATGTTTGAAATAAAGGTTTTCTGCAATGGGCTTTCAGAAATCTTTCGTGCAAAAGGTGGTAGTACCTTGTACAAGGTTTATTTTAGGGTCCCATAGAAGAATTCATTTCAATACTTTGATTGTTTCCGCGTTTACAACTTGCAAAATATAGGTATATTTGTGAGGTCGCCGATGGATTACAACAAAGAAATTTATTTTTTTTTTTCTATAGGGCCCTAGATTTATGTCTTTTAAGTATGGTGGCGAAAAGTACAAAAGGTTCTTATGCACCATGTTGGAATTATCGCTTTACAGCCGCGACAACTTTTCGGGCGTTTCCAGACGGGGTGTGTCGGCCTCTTAAAGCACCGAGTCAACCACTTCCAGCCAAATGTCAGGGAAATTCAAAATCAGGAGTTTTTGCCAGAGGACATTCGGTATATGTTGTTACATATATTAACTCGAGACGTTGGAATAGTGTTAAGAAATCCTTTTGGATGCACCGCTGAAACTTCGCCCTTACTCGTAAATAAATTTCTAGCACAGCATCGATATTTTGCTGCACCTGTATTCTTCTGGGACCTAAGATAATTATAAAAACCCTATATAATTCAGCCCTGACAACTACAATCTTATCGAGCTGTACCTTATCTAGGAGATCTTTCGACGTAATGATTCCGAAATGTTTCTATGATGTTTTGCAACATTCGCGAATTTATCGAGAAATATATATTTCTAACATACGGTAGTGTTCACGAATATTGTAAAATATCGCAGAAATGTTACAGAAAAGTTATGATATTTTGTAATTTCCATCGTTACACTAGAGGCGAAGAAGAGATGAAATAGAAGTGAGATACACGTACACTTCACGTTTGACAGGTCGGTATATAAATTGGAACTTGTGATAGTATAATACGAAAGAGGAAATGTATCGATAAAGAAAACAAAATAATAAAGCAGTTACTCCATTATTATAGTCTAATAACATTGTGTATTACTTATTTTTCTGCCACAACTTTAATTGCTGATAGTGAAGAAAAATCAAATTTATTGGTTGATCCATCCACTATCAACAATCAAAGTTGTGGCAGAAAAATAATGAATACGATGGAATTTGATTACAATAATGGAGTAACTACTTTATTATTATTTTTTCTTCATCGATATATTTCCTTTTTCGTATTATACTATCACAAATTCCAATTTATATACCGACCTGTCAAACGTGAAGTGTACATGTACCTCACTTCTATTTCATCTCTTCTTCGCCTCTGGTGTAACCACGGTCAATGTGGAACCGAATGTACTACTGGTTCTTCGAATAACAAGTGCACGGTCCCTCGTTCGAAAGAAACCCCCTCGGGTTCGCATTCGATTTGCAGTCCTTCTGGATAGAATTGGATACCAGCACGTTTATTTCTGTAACAAATTATAAATAACTCAATTATATTCAGTATTTCACTATTTAAAATATACCCAACTTACTCTACGTAGAAATGAAGAAGCTATATTAATCTGAGTTAACTAATTCTATTGATAATAATGACAGAATTATTAAAAGTGATATATTTCCTCTTTCGTATTATACTATCACACAAGTTAAAATTTATATACCGACCTGTGTTAAAAGTGAAGTGTACATGTACCTCACTTCTATTTCATCTCTTCTTCGCCTCTGGTGTAACGACGGTCAATGAGGAATCACTGATATCGATTAGGGTTCGAGGGTTATTCCTCATTCTTTCTAGGACAGCATCGATATTTTGCTGCATCTGTATTCTTCTGGGACTTCCTAAAATAATTATAAAAACCCTATATAATTCAGCCCTGACAAGTACAATCTTATCGAGCTGTACCTTATCGAGGAGATCTTTCTATGTAATGAGACCGAAACGTTTCTATGATGTTTCGCAACATTCGCGAATTTATCGAGAAATATATATTTCTAACATATACGCTAGTATTCACGAATATTGTAAAATATTGCAGAAATGTTACAGAAAAGTTATGATATTTTGTAATTTCCATCGTTACACTAGAGGCGAAGAAGAGATGAAATAGAAGTGAGGTACATGTACACTTCACGTTTGACAGGTCGGTATATAAATTGGAACTTGTGTGATAGTATAACACGAAAGATGAAATATATCATTTTTAATAATTCTGTCATTAGAATTGCTTAACTCAGATTAATATAGTTTCTTAATTTCTACGTTGAGTAAGTTCGGTATATTTTAAATACATAGTAAAACTGCAAATGATTATGTTATTTACAATTTCTTACAGATCGTATGCGAACCCGAGGCGATTTCTTTCGAACAAGGGATCATCCACTTGTTTCAAGAACCAGTTGCATTAGTTCATTCGGCGAGCTGGATTTGCTGTCTCGAGTGCACGGACGTGTGCCACTTTAAATGGATATTTTGTAATTTCCATCGTTACATCAGAGGCGAAGAAGAGATGAAATAGAAGTGAGGTACATGTACACTTCACGTTTGATAGGTTGGTATATAAATTGGAACTTCTGATAGTATAATACGAAAGAGGAAATATATCGATAAAGAAAAAATAATAATAAAGTAGTTACTACATTATTGTAATCCAATTCTATTGTGTATCCTTTATTTTTCTGCCACAACTTTGATTGTTGATAGTAGATGGATCAACCAATAAATTTGATTTTTCTTCACTATCAACGATCAAAGTCGTGGCAGAAAAGTAAGGGATACAATGGAATTAGATTACAATAATGTAGTAACTACTTTATTATTATTTTTCCTTTATCGATATATTTCCTCTTTCGTATTATACTATCAGAAGTTCCAATTTATATACCAACCTATCAAACGTGAAATGTACATGTACCTCACTTCTATTACATCTCTTCTTCGCCTCTGATGTAACGATGGAAATTACAAAATATCCATTTAAAGTGGCACACGTCCTTGCACTCGAGACAGCAGATCCAGCTCGCCAAATGAACTAATGCAACTGGTTCTTGGAACAAGAAGTGGATGATCCTTCGTTCGAAAGAAACCCCCTCGGGTTCGCATAAGATTTGTAACAAATTGTAAATAACAATCATATGGGGTTTTTATAATTATTTTAGGAAGTCCCAGAAGAAAACAGGTGCAGTAAAATATCGATGCTGTGCTAGAAAGAATAAGGAATAACCCTCGAACCCTAATCGGTATCAGTGATTCCTCATTGACTGTCGTTACAACGGAGACGAAGAACAGATGAAATAGAAGTGAGGTACATGTACACTTCAGGTTTGACAGGTCGGTGTGTAAATTGGAACTTGTAATAGTACGAAAGAGGAAATATATCGATAGAGAAAAAATAATGATAAAGTAATTACTTGATTGTTGTGATTCAATTCCATTGCATCTCCTATTTTTCTCCCACGGCTTTGATTGTGACAGAGAGGAAAAGCCATCGATTCGTCTCGTGCTCGCATGACGCTGAAACAAAATATAGAATTATCTCAAAGATAATTGTCCTTCCATCGAAAGTGAGGTTAAAGCTGTCAGATGGCAATTAAACTTATCTGATGGTAATTCTTCTGAGATACTGCCGTCTCCTTTCCTGCTCTTTATGCACAGGCAACCAGAGAAACACAGCTTCTACACAGCTGCAGAAACACAGCACTATTGAGATTCATAACTCCGATTACACTGAATTTTTACATTTTATTAACAAGCGCGTCCGAGGATCGAAATAAACGCGAGGTTAATCGTTTTGCGAATGGAAATATTTTATTAACTTTGAAAATACCCAAACATTTAAGGAATATATTCTCTCACACACTCTCACATACATTTGATGGCGTATGCGTGTGGCCGTATCTGTGTACATATTTCCGATCATGGCCGACTATCGCCGAAGATAGGCGGAATTTTTGTGAGATTTTGACATATACATATCGCCCGAGAAATCGGATTCTCGACTTTTAGGCGCAAGGGGCGTGGCTTCGCGTTGCTAAGGAAAAATCTCTGTTAATATGTAACTTATAACATTTATTCTGGTCTCTATCAATAGAGAATAGTCAATTTGTATGGCGTAACTAAGCATAGTTTTGGTTATAACCGTATAGTTATTGAGAAAATTCGATGTAAAAATTGAGAGGTGCAGGGGGCAGACATTTGTGGTGTAAAGAGACACGGGTGCTCGCGACATCAGCGCTGTCGTGTCTGAGCGCGAAACTACTTGAACGAACATGCCGCGAGACACTGCCGTGTCTCTTGATGGGTAGACCTGGTAGTCTTACATTAGAATACCTGTAAAAGGATTTTCCTCTAAAACACACACACCTGAGTTGTCCTGATATGTAAATATGGCCTTCACTATCCTTAATAAGTCGGGTATATTCTTTCAAGCTAGTCGATGTCTTAACACGTGCTGTTTAGCTCTTTTTCGTATAATTTAAAATTGATAGATAATCAATTAAACATTCTGAACGGAAAATTATTTATAGGTAGCCTTGAATTGAAAGGAAAGGGGGGGGGCAATGCATTAGCAATTTTATTAATTCCTCTCTCTATAATGTTGATAAATAAATAAATAAATAAATAAAGATATACACATTTTTGTGAATGAATAAAATATAGATAAATAAAATTAAAATTTAATTTTCTTCATTGAAAGAGGAATTATTATAGCGGGAAAGGGAAGGAGTGAGGAATATGAGATGTTCCTATTTTCTCAACTCATTTCCCTCTTTCAACGAAAAGAATATAATAAAATTCTGACTTAAAATTTACTATCATTTTCATAAATTAAGTTATTTAATACGTTCAGTTGTTTTCAAATAACAATTAATTAATTAATTGGGAACTTGCATGTGTCCGATTTTTAAATACTTTTGGTATTTATCTACTCTTTAGACCTTAACAGTTGGTATTTATAAAAAAGAAGATGATCAGTTATCTTATTTAAATATTTTGTGATAATTAATTAAAGTTTGACAATTTTTTAACGCGATTTTTCGACCTGTGAGATCATTCCACTACATTAATTGTAGTTTGGTGGACGTCAATGGAGGCGCGACAGTTAACTTTCAATAGAAAACGTGGAGATTCTTCGGTAAAAACGGTCAAATACCGACAGAATTCAGTGTGGCAGTTGCGTATTTTGATATTCATTACCTCAAATCTATATGTTTACGTGGGTTCTATCAGTAGCCAAATATCGCTTTCAAAATGTATACTATATCACGGCACAATGTTATCGTTGAAAAGGAAAAATGGTGTCTAAAAAAGTGTATGACAGAAAGATACAATTACAAGAAAGTGGTTATTGGTGAAAGAGGAATTATTATAGCGGGAAAGGGAAGGAGTGAGGAATATGATGTTCCTATTTTCTCAACTCATTTCCCTCTCTTTCAACGAAAAGAATATAATAAAAATCTGACTTAAAATTTACTATCATTTTCATAAATTAAGTTATTTAATACATTTGGTGGTTTTCAAATAATAATTAATTAATAGGGAACTTGCCCGTGTCAGATTTTTAAATACTTTTGGTATTTATCTACTCTTTAAACCTTAACAATAGGTATTTGTAAAAAAGAAAATGATCAGTTATCTTGTTTAAATATTTTGTGACAGTTTGTGTTTAATAAAAGTTTGACATGTTGCGACCCGTCATGCTTTGGCGGCCTGACGCCAGATGGCACCGACCCTCTCCGCCCTCGGCTCGCGGCTCCTGTACCCGGCTGTCGGCTCTCGGTAGTAAAACGGCGGTAAATTACTATATATAAGAGGACATCAGGGAGTCTAAGGCAGGTTCCTTCTCTTCTAGGTTTATAACTAGTCCAGGAAAGTTGTCGTTTGAAAAAAAAAAATTCCGGACAAGCTGATCTTTTCAGGGTTTGTCAGCGACTGTCTCCTAAAGGCCAGTTTTACTAACACGGTATAAACGCGGTATAGCGCTATACTGAGAATAACCAGCAATAAGCCTTTGTAAGGAGGTAACAGTACGCACGAAGCGGGAATAACAATAACGGAAGTTTATTCACGATACGGGAGTATAAGTGGTGTGTGTGTGTGTGGGTGTGTGTGATCGGGAGAAACCCGGCCACGGAGAAGCATCGGAGGTGCTAGTAGCAGTCAGGCCGCTCGGAGGTGGTGCGAGGGCACCGGTCCCAGGGGATGGCCGCGTCAAGGCGTGCCTGGAGCGGCTCGCGTCCCAAGCGGCGTCGTCGGTCCTCGAGGTGGGGCGGCTCGTCCCCGTAGCAGCTCGCCGAATAGGCGAAGCGACGTGAAAGCGTCGGTGGTGCGACTGTGAGGCCGCTGGGGTGTTCGCAGAGCGAAAGCTGCCGCCAGCGGGGCTCAAGCCGGGACGACGTGAGTTGTCAGGGAGTGCAGTGCGAGAGAGTGTTCGCAGAGCAAAAGCTGCTCTCTCGGTCGCGAGTTTCAATCGGTGGGCCACGAGCGTTAGGGTGTTCGCAGAGCGAAAGCTGCCGCTAACGTGTCTCGGGGTCGATCTCGTGGAGTCTTTCGAGGGGTAGTGATGTTCGCAGAGCGAAAGCTGTCACTACCGATGCTCGCCTCCTTCTCTCTATGGTGGTTCGCCGGCCGCCTGATGTTCTACTTTGGCGGACCTTGCCGAGAGCCCTTACCGTTAGTCCTAACGGTACAGTGGTCGGTCGTTGGGGATGATTTCATACGCCTCGCTTGCTCTGAGTACCTAACGGCCGCGTTCGGGGTGACTCAGTGCGCCCCGAATGCCTAGCTGCCTAGCGCATGTCGCCTTGGCAGCGACTTGCGCGTTACACCTTATGGTTATTCTCAGTATAGCGCTATACCGCGTTTATACCTTAGGGCCGGTTTTACCAAAGCCAAGTTATACCTAGAATAAGTATACCAAGAATAAATTTATACTCTCTCTCTCTTTTCTTTATACCTGGTATAAAGCGTAGGCGTTTTACCAGCTCCAAGTTTGCCTGGGATAACTATTCCAGGTATAAGCGTTGGCCATCTAAAATTATTTTTAGGTTGGTAGTAAGAAGTACGTACTGCGCATGACATTTGGTCGTTTTGACAGCTGTTCCGGCGCGATAAACGAAATTCGGAGTTGTTATTCTCAGTATAACCTAACTTTTTGTTTGACGTCTTTATTCTTTCATTACATAATCATAACCTGATCGTTGTGGTAAATTGTTATTAATTTTGAAATAGAGTTGATTGATGTACCAGTTTTTTAATCATCATCTGATGATGACATTGACGTATTACCAAGAATCAGAAATCCGAAGAAAATACGTGCCCGGTAAATAAAAGATATCTCTAATAATATATTTATATTTTCGTAACAATAACTTTTATTTTCGAGTCGTCGATAAAAGCATCAGGTACAAAACACGTCCAAACATTCGATATATCACCAACAAGAATGTGTTCAGTCTCAAAAAAAACTATGAGGGTCGTCAATAATAGTAATTACAACGTAAAATTGCACCATTTGCTCAAAATCTCGTATCGGACAAAATATATTCTAAAATCTATAAACTTTTAAATCGCTGCAACTTAAGATTTATCACGCGGTGACATTACTCGGAGATTACATAGAGCGGTACAATGTTATCGTTTTTTTTTAAGTATACGCGACCCTATCTAAAAAGTATACAAAGAGCATTGTACGACTTGATGTCTAGTGCCGAGGTATCTTACAAAAGTGTATGAATGCAAATCTAACATATTTTTCATATTCTACATCGTACGACGGATGTATCACTTCTGCTCCTGAAAACTCTGCAATCACGCGAATTGAAGAAAGGTATAATGTTTACCTAGATAATTTTAAATATTACTTATAGAAGACAATGCAATGGTAGATGACTATTTTGGTTGATATTATTGGATACCGTTGAGATTCTCGCGATTAGAGACCCGCGTGCGTACATTTTAAATTTAAACTTGCATTTTCTGAGTAAAAGAGCGAAGCGAGAAAACAAAATTTTCCCGACGTTTCTATGAGCTGCTATCCTCCTATTAAAAAAGAACTATAATCTAAAATGTGTCGCGCGAAATGACCTAGCAGGGAAAGACTCATTTATAAAAAAAGAAGAGAGATCTATTAATTTTGATTCTCCAGAGCTCTGACTCAGATAAAATTGTAATCATGATTCAATCTCACGCGTGGAAAGGAAGACTATAATAGCCGTTCCTCAGAGCACTGTCCGACGCGAATGCTGCGACCCAGAGAACTTGAGCATCATCGAGTTATTAATCTAGAACGAGTTATCGAACGTCAACGTCGCGGTGGAATTTCTACTGTCCGGCGATTGCATTGCGATATATCGTTTCCGTAAGATCTCTTGAAGGTCGTTGCAAGAGCTATTTTCTCGTTTGGCTCGCAAAGGTCTCCCAAGCGGCGATCTGAAAAACACATTTAAAAGCCCACTGTGAACAAAATCAATCCTTCGCAGCTACGACATTCTGACAATGCGAAACTCCTCTTTGTTCCTGGCGAATTAAAAGTTTACCGCGATAAAATTGTTTAATTATACCTTGTGGCGAGTTTCAATTTGACTTTGTCGATGTTTTTCAGTATGTCGCCCATTGATTTCTGGGAGATCAGTGGCGGTTTATGCCGATCAACGAACTTGTAGTCCTGTAAACTAGTTCTCCTCGCGATGTTAGGAGTCGTCGGAGGTTGCAGAGGTGGCGGCATATAAGAATGACTAATTAAAAGTTTTAACATTATGATAGAAACGATTACCTACAGTAATTAGCATTGATCCCGAAGCAGGAAATCATAAAGTCGGCAATAATTTTGTTGCTGGCTGAATTGCTGCATTTCTTGGCGACCTCGAAGCAATGCGATGTCGTATTTATCCCAATAATCTCTGACAGGTTTGTTTTTCCAAACGAAATCAAGTGAAGAATTCTACAACCATTGTATTCTTCGAAATAGTCAACTCTGGAATAGTTTTGTATTAGATATTGGTTATAAATTAGTAGGTATAGGTATCCTTTATTTACTTTCCGGGCACGTATTTTCCTAGGATTTCTCATTCTTTTTAAGACGTCAATTTCATCATCAGATGATGATTCGAAAACTGGCCACATCGATCAACTCTATTTCACAACTAATAACAATTATTATGATTCTGTCACGGTTCTGATTCTGTCACGGAAGAATAAAGACGCAAACAAAAAGTCAGGTTATACCGAGGATAGCTAGCTTATCCAGCGCTGAAACTGCCGGATAAGCTATCCCTGAATTTATTCCAAAGTTTATCCTATTCCAGACTTATAAGATCGTGGTAAAACGCTTGCGTACTGGTTATTCTCAGTATAGCGCTATACGGCGTTTATACCGTGTTGGTAAAACCGGCCCTTAGTGTAAAATTAGCAAAATCGGAACCTTTCCCCTTGGACTTTTGAGGAATAAGGGCTGTTTTTGGAAAATTATGCTATAACAAAATTATTAGACTGAAATTGTACATAAGAACATTCTCTATTACTTTGTCTTATGAAAGTTGTTTATAAATTTATTATTTCCGGACTTAGCGGCCGTTTATTGAATCCCAATTCTTCGTGTACTGGGCGCTACCTCCAAAAATAATCAAGTTGTAAAAAAGTTCATGAGGAAAAGTTGTTTGAACATTTATTATGAACAACTTTCATAAAGGACAATTTGCTGAAAGTCCTGTCTGCATCTGATATTCACCGTAACTCGGCTATGAAAGGACAAGCAAGGTTTACTTTCTACATTTCCCTAAGACCTAGTTCATTCCTTTTATACCTGCAAACGTTCATTCTTAGCAGGGCTTACCAGTTCAAAATATTCAACCCGGGTATCTATACAATAATTGGAACGCCTTTGCGTTCAAGGTTCAATACGAGATTTTGTGGCATTTCATATTTTCGCCACTGGTCTGCTGGCGTCGCCACCGTTAAATGTGTCGCCAAAAACCCCGGCGACTTCCAACCGGATGCGCGAAGCACGGACGGTTGTTGGAAGAGGAGGAGGACGAGGACGGCGACAACGTCGACGACGGCGACGATGAGGACGGCGACGATGAGGACGGCGACGTCGAATACGGCGACGACGAGGACGGCGACGATGAGGACGACGGCGACGAGGACTGCGACGACGAGCACCCTACTTTTATGGAGATCGTACGATTACACTGGTCAACAGTGATTTTGTCACACGAACTAGACCAGGGCCCTGTAACACAAGCTCTACAAGTGTTACAAGTGTAGAAAATTACTTGTAGGACTTGTAAGACCGTAACCTATAGAGGAATCTTATGGAGAATTTTCTACACTTGTAGAGCTGTTCTGTAACTCAACGTAAATACTTACAAGTCTGTGGCGCCGATTTTTCTACAAGTGTAAGAAAATTTCTACCTATATAGCTGACATCGTGGGTAGAATTTCCTACAAGTCTTAGCGCTCTCTCATGGGAGACGAAACCCAGCCACTCCAGCGTTCTCGACCGTGCCTCACTCATACAGCGCTTTCGACCCTGCCCCAATACACCGCTCACGACCGTGCGTACGCTAAAGCCATGTGTCCTACACTTGTTACACTTGTAGGGCTTGTGTTACAGGGCCCAGGTGATTCTTATAGATTTATGTGCGCTAAAAACGAAGCTGACTCTCAAATTTGCGTATCACGTCAGGATTTTGAAATACTTGAGGTTAAATATACGAAAACGGACGATTTTGGCCATATTCACGGGCTTATTACAATGAAACTAAAAAATTTTTCTTAATTGAACTTACAGCATTTGAAAGTGTCGTTTTTGAACTTTTCAATACATTACTTAATTGTCCCTAAACGATTTTATGAACCCAAATTTCAGTACGACAAGTCGATCATGTAGGTCTACCGCACCACGCGCCTAAATGTATCAACGGACTTAATTTTCTTGTGAAATGTTATTCTATTTTTCCAAAATATGTATGTATATGTACAGTTGGGACTTCAAAATTTGTTTATATTTAAAATTATATCGTGTATTAATATACATATGTAGAATTGCAGTTGTCATGGAATAAATGTTTTGTGGGTGACAGTACGACGCCAGTAAAATAGAAGTGTACCGGGTCGAAGAGTCAAGCATGTGAATGCGAGTGTTTTTCGAGAGTATTGGGTGACTGCGTGTTGCGTTGTAAGGCGTAGAAGCGTGATTTCGAATGTTTATGCAAGGGTAGGTATTGGGTGACTGTGCGGTGGACCTAAACGATACACTTGTCGTACTGAAATTTGCGTTTAGGAACAATCAAGTAATGTATTGAAAAGTTCAGAAACGACACTTTCAAATGCTGTAAGTGCAATTAAGAAAAAAATTTTAGTTTCATTGTAATAGACCCGTGAATATGGCCAAAGTCGCCCATTTTCGTATATTTAACTTCAAGTATTTCAAAATCCTGACGTGATACGCAAATTTGAGAGTCAGATTCGTTTTTAGCACACATAAATCTATAATAATCACTTGGTCTGGTTCGTGTGACAGAAAAAAAATGTAATTTTGTTGACCAGTGTTATCAAAAATACTCTTTTCACTAACTATTTAAGCAACACAGTAGACCCTCATGTTTGTGCACAGAAGGGAAACTGTGAATATATTCTCAGTTTCAGTGGAACTTGGTTTTTTTTCTTCTATATTGTTTTTTCGTCTCTGTAGCAAAGTTTACCATTGTATG
The DNA here is from genome assembly GCA_963678675.1 of Xiphydria camelus. Classification (NCBI taxonomy): domain Eukaryota; kingdom Metazoa; phylum Arthropoda; class Insecta; order Hymenoptera; family Xiphydriidae; genus Xiphydria; species Xiphydria camelus. The sequence continues at coordinate 14,997,840 of OY783193.1, read as the reverse complement.
GAATTATGTACTATTTCTCTCATTAGCTCAACATACCTTGGCAACACACTTGCTTTCATTAATTCGGCGGTAATGATTTCATTACTTTTTTATCATAATTTTTTCATTATCCTTCGTGATTCGCATACCGCTGTTTTTTTCCTGTCACGTTCTCTATCGATTACTTTTTTCATGCAATAGCTTATTTTTTCATGTATTGCTATTAAAAAATGAACCCTTTTAGTTTTTAAATAGCAAAACTGCTTAGATGTAATAAGATTAGATAAGTAAGTTGTTACATGATTACTTTGGAAAGGGAGCTATTTTATTAATTCGTGCTATCATACATCGTCGATGTTTTGAGGGGGTGGGGTTACTTCTTCCCTAAATGGACTTCTTTTCGTCACGGGAATGACAAATTGAATGTCTTGTCGCACGAAATCACATCGACGTGCATTTACGCTAATCGTTACACTCCCTCGGGCATTCTACGGATGAAATTAAAGTCCCTTTCGTATATATACACCGTATAATATTGTATTATGGCGATCTCGGAGGCGAGCGGCGGAAAGACGGGGCGAGGGAGGCGCAGAAATTAAAACTCCCTAGTAATTAACTCGAGATTCGTTAAGAGCGAGGAAATGTAAAGACACAATTAGAGTATATTTCGGGAGATGAAGTCATCGGCCGAGCTCCCGGCGGTTAGCTCCGATGTGGAACCCCCTTGTCCATTAAACCATATTTATGCTCCGAAGGTATTTATCCGGTTAAATGCTCTTTCCCAAATTACGCTGACCTGCGGAGAGGATATATGTATAGGAGGGAGTGGGGTTCGATTCCGAACGGGCGTAGAGCGCTTTTAAAAGCCACTCGGCGATCCACGAAATTACGTGCCGCCGTTAACTTCGGCTCTCGCATCGATCGGGTCGATTTATCGCGCGTGGGATGTTACCGCGCGAGGAGGGTGGAAAATTGCGCATATAATGATCACGCATCGGCTTTTTGTTCGAGTGCCTCGCGTGCGGTACTTCGGTAGGGATTCTTTTATTTCTCTTAGCGTGACACTAATTTTATCGACGTTTTCAGAATTTTAGCCAACGATATTGCGCAAGAGTAGTAAGGTAGTCTTGCTACAATAATGTCCAAAAATGAAATTAAGTGAATACAATAAAGTTTCCAATATTAAAATGTATAAAATGGACATAAAATTTAGTTAGTGATGGAATAAAATTTTAGCATAATCTTAAGACGTGCGTTATTAGTAATTTTTCCTCCGGCTTTAGGATCAACTTTTGCGTAGGATTGTCCACTCTGTGTATAGAAATACGGGCATCCTGTGTATACAAATACGCGCTTAGTGCGTCGACGTTGCTGGATCACAACGACTCAGTCTCCCCACTCACGTAACTTACAATAACCTAAATGTTAAAAAGTGTAGATGGCAAAAAGACTGATTTGATTAAAAATATCCATCACATATATACAGGGTGGACCAGGTTAAACGTCATTGTTCGGTACGTCGCACGATCAAGGGAACTTGGATCTCCTCGAGGTCGTAAATCACGAGGACACTGTGCGTGATGCGACTGGTACCGAACTGCCGCAAGGTGTTTTCTCAACCTATCGGCTGGTTCAAAGAAATGATTGAAACGACACCGTGTTTAATAAACAAATAATGATGTATATTTAATGGTTTCACGGGTGCAAATGTTGTTCGCGAGAATGATCGTTGTGGTCGATCCGATTCGCGCGGAACGGAACGTGTGATGTTCACGACGTGTGTTCTTCTGAGTACAAAAGTTGACTGGTTAAAAAAGGTCCAAGTCGGGCAGTGGCCACGGCTTGTAATCTAAGGGAGAAGGAAAGGAAGAAGGGGAAACGTCGTTCGATGATTGCGTTTCGTTCTCACAGTTTGGAGCTTCACATTACAACCGGCTGTGTTTTCCAATTATAAGCATGCGTTCCTACCAGCGAGAAGCAGCCCCGCTGCACTTCTTTGGTTACAGGAGCCTCGCGGGGGAGTCCGGGCGCCCATTACCCCTTGCTATCCTAGGGCAACTGACCACTGGCTGTAAATCCAGAATTTGAGACGCACGTGCTACGGCGCGAAATAACGACTGGTCCCTTAACTCAACGCGGTCAATGATTTGCGGTCGCGCGTGCTACTGACCCGATGCAAGGGTGCGGTCAATCCTACAGGACCCAAGCAACCTGACCTGTTATGTTTATTGGCCACGTGCATCGGTGTCAAAATACTCCCTCACGACTCCTTTCTTCCCACGGGAACCAATTCTTCGGCCCGTAGGAATCCTAGTCAAATTTGTCCTAGTTTCAAACTCAACACCGTCTACTGCGAGACGGAACATCTTCCCCCCATTGCGAACGAAGAGAGGAACAATGATGCAATCTAATTGTAAATGATTATGTGGCGATATACTAAATTATTCCCTAAACCTTATGATTGATATAACATGAATGAATTGGTTATACAAGCTTAATAGCCTTGAGTTACGTCTTTAACGCTTAGTTAATTGATCGTGGATACGGGCGAGTCGTCGAAAAGAGGTGCGAGCTTCTTCACACTCCTGTCGTATACGCCGGATGCTGCCTTTAGTTGCACCGTGCGAATGATGCCATCTTGGCCGGGGTACACCTTGACGATACGTCCGAGGGTCCATTAAATAGGCGGTGAGTGGTCGTCCCTTACTATGACGACCGTTCCCTCCTTGATGTGGTGAGTCCCGCTAATCCACTTATGCCGAGTGGTGAGTTCGTTCACGTACTCTCTGTGCCATCTCTTCCAGAAGTGTTCTTTTACCTTCTGAATGTGTTTCCATGGAGGTAACCTGCTGGATGGTGTGAGGCTGATGTCTGCTTCTGGGACAGTCCTTAAAGAATCTCCGATTAAATAATGACCAGGAGTAAGGGCGATCGGATCATTAGGATCGGTCGAGATGGGAGTCAACGGTCGGGAATTAAGGATTTCTTCGACTTGAGTTACAAACGTATTGAATTGTTCGAATGTGAACAATTGATCTCCAACAACTCTCTTCATATGACGTTTGAAAGCCTTGACGCCCGCCTCCCATAATCCGCCGAAATGGGGAGCCTGTGGCGGATTAAAATGCCAAGTGATGCCTTGCTCGGCGAGATTCCGTTGAATTTGATCGGACTGTGGTTCCCCTTGTAGCATGTCGAATAATTCCCTCAGTTGGTTCTTAGCGCCTACGAAATTTGTCCCGTTGTCCGAGTAAACGTGGCGGGGTCGTCCTCGTCGTGCAACGAACCGTTTGAAAGCAGCGAGGAATCCGTCAGCCGTGAGGTCGCTGACTACCTCGAGATGAATTGCCTTGACGGCGAGACATACAAATACCGCGACGTATGTTTTGATTCTCTTTTGATTGCGGTATTTCTTTTCTTTAATAAAGAATGGCCCGCAGTAATCTATCCCGACATTGCTGAAAGGTCTCGTTCTGGTGACTCGCGCTGCTGGTAAATTGCCCATGATGTAGTTGACCGGCAGAGGTGGCTGTGCACGCGTACATCGCACACATTGTCGTATGATCCTTCGAACTTGATTTCGTCCATCGATGAGCCAGTACCTTTGCCTCAAGGCATAGAGGGTTGATTGTACTCCGGCGTGCAGATTCCTCAGATGTTCGTGACGGACCAGGAGGGTTGTGACGCAATGTCCCTTTGGTAAAATCTTCGGATATCATTGCGAGTAGGATATTTCGGCGTTCTTCAACCGATTTCCTACTCGAATAACGCCTGTCTCGTCGATGAAAGGATTGAGTGCCCATAGAGAGCTGTTTCGGCCTACCTCCTTTCCCTGTTTTAGTATTTTGATTTCCTCTGAAAAAGTAGCGGCCTGGATGCACCGAACGATGCAGTTATCTGCTGCGTCGATCTCTTCAGCGGCCAGCGGTCCTCTGAAGCGATGCTTCGGTGAAAAACGGAGGCAATATGCTGTAACGTCCTAACGTAACCGTTTTCATGGAATAAAACGCAGCGGCGAATAAAGCGATAGGATAAGAGGAATCAAATAGCGACGAGCAAGGCCGCTGCGAAGACCGGAACGCCGACTCCGCATCGAGCCAAAACTGCACTGCGAGTAACACGAACCCTCGCGCAAGGTGAAGGCGCGAAAACCTCCACGTGCCACCCGCGTAGTTTTAAAGGAAATGCACCAGCGAAAAACAAGACGCCAAGTGGCCACCGAGCAGCCGCTGACAGGAAGAAACCTCCATGATTCAACGCATTCCTTCTCCTTCCCCTTTTCAACATCAGGAAGGATCCCCACCCGGAACGAAGTCTAACGGCTTATATAAGGAGAATCCTGGACACCGAGAGGAGCTTTTTGTCTTTTCCTTTGAGTTACGCGTGTTCTGTTCAAGATCTAAAGAAAATAAAGAAGTTCTGTTCGAGATCTAAAGAAAGTGATTGTGATTTGTTGAAACCTCAACCTCTATCCCTGTCGTGCTACCTTCTCAAGAAAGTGAGTGACCAAGGAGAGACTGCACCCCACTCGATCCACCCCTCGAAGAAAGGATCGTACGGCCGACAGAAGGAGGAAGAGAGAGAGCGAGAGATCAAGGTTGGAGCTCCAGGCAAAGGTAAGTGGCAACAGATTGTTCTCTTAAGATATAGAAACTTGCGTGTGTATCCCAACTCTCCATTCCAGTCCCGAGTTAATAGTTAGTGGTTTAGCGAGTTGTCCATGACGTGACAACGAACCCCTTTTTGGTGCATCGGCCGAGTCTGGTCAGAAAGATCGCGGGTTCGACTCCCGCTATACGGAAGGTCCCGATCATTTGCTCGCGTAGAGTGCCGGATATTAGGTTCGATTCCTAAAATTTAGCTTGGTGCTATCCGAACTGACCAGTCGAATCTAATTACCACTAATTATTAATTGCTCAATTGAAAAAAAAAAAATAATAATAATAACAAACAAACATTATTACAAATTATATCAATGATCAATATTACTTATCAATTACAAATGAGCAAATACTATGTCAGATTCTGAGACTAATCCCATAAGACAAACTAGAAGGAAAATCCCAGTAATACAATTACCACAAACTCCTACACGAACTTCCACAGATTTTAGCGACAGTTTTCTAGAAACCTCCCTAACAACCATAGGTCGCCCAAGTATCGACAATTCAAATAACTCGAATACAACCATGGCAAACAATCAAAAGATTTCTCTTAAAACAGCAATAGAAATTGTACCGCGTTTTAATGGCCAAAATATACCTTTAGGCGATTTTCTCGAAGCATGCGAGGAAGCGAAAAATATGCTACCACGCGAATCGGAATCCGACTTAGGGTAATTAATTCTCACAAAATTAATCGGCGAAGCGAAACGCTGTAGTGTAGGGCAAACATTAACATCAGTCGATCAATTAACAACATTCTTAGAGGAAATATACGCTCCAGAAAAAAACAATTCATCAATATTACGGAGAATTGAGCGACATTTGCCAGTATCACAATGAAAATGTCATAACATATCTAAATCGGGCCAGGGAATTAGCTAAAAGAATTACCGACGGCCACAGAATAGAAAATCGTATAACAGACGAAAATTTCGGAGCAGAAGTAAACAGAGACTTGCTAAAATATTTTATTCGCGGTTTAAATCCAGACATAAGATGTAATATGGGAAAAGTAGATAATCTAAAAAGCGGCCAAATTAAAGCAGTAGAACTCGAACGAACGTTAACACGCGTAGAACAAATGCGAGGCAAAGGACCACAAAATTCAAACGACCAAATAACTCCTGCAACAAATAGCCAAATTGTTAAACGTCAAATATGTAACATAGAAGGTCACACAACCAATCAATGCCACATTCACAATAAAGACAACTTCAGAAAAACGGGAACCAATATAATATGTCAACTATGTAATAAACATAATCACACCGCGGATATTTGTAGATCGCGAACACAAAAAATAAATATCGTACAAACAGAATTTCAAATCTGCCAAATATGTAATCTAAGAGGTCATACAGCAAATAATTGCCGATCGCTATTTCAACAAAATAAAGTACAAATGTTTTGTCAAATATGCAAAAGAACTAACCACAATACGAATAACTGTAGACAACGTTCTAAAAATTTCCCAAACGAAAACACCTGTCAATTCTGCGGAAAATCGGGACATAAAGCGAACGTCTGCAGAAGCATTATTAATAATCAAAATTATAATCAAAATAATAATACGAAACCTCAAACAAAATGTGATTATTGCGGAAAATTTAATCATACGATAGACAAATGCTTCTTGAAACAACGAGCTAATACAACGCAACAATTTCAAACGGGAAACTCCAACAGTTCCCCATCACAGGGCGCAACATGGGGAACAAATTCAAACACACAAACGCGTCCTATACACTCAATCCAATACAATCAAAGCCTAATATCCGATCAGCAACAGTAAATCTCACAAGGAGAGGCTCAGGCTTTCGGGTCACCGATTTGGCCGAATCTTTACTCATTTATAGAGCACCACTAGTATGGTACATCACCACAACCCTAGGGTGCAACACTCAAAAAGAAGAGAAAAAATCACCTCTAAAGTTGAGCTTGTAAGTATTTGTACAAGTTTTCAACAACGAGTTTCCAAGAGGCGGCGTGGCCGAGCGGTTAAAGCGCTAGTCTACTAACTCGGGGATCGCGTGTTCAAGGCTCCTCATGTGCTTCTTTTTTTTTTGCAAATAAAATGTTCATTTAATCATAATTTGATAACAATCAACGTTATTAATCAATATTTTTTTTAATTTCAATTATATTTTAATTCTGGGAGCTGTGTTGAAAAAAATTAAAATTGTAGAAAAATAGCAGTTATTATTCGCTTTCGGTGAGCTCAGGCTTACAATTTGTGGGATGATAATTGTCATAAAAGCACTCAAAACATAAATTAAGTTGACAATGACTACAGGAGATAAAACCGGTATTGCTGCAAGCGCAGGGAGTCGTCAATTTATTTAAAGGAAAGCATACTTCATTCACGTTGGAAAAAATACGCCTCTCGTCGGAGAGTTTCGATGCAAACCACGCGTATTTTATCATCGCTTGAAAAACCGGTGCTGACAATTGGTGATGAATAAGTGAATGAATTTTAATGGCGTCTTCACGGGAGGCAATATCGCGATTCTTCTCAATTACATAGGAACAATTTTGGATTTTTTTGACAAAATTCTTCACTTGTCGATGAAAATAAACATCGCACGGCTGGCAAATTGCAGTACATTTAGGAGGAATGATTTTGACGGTGCAGGTCGGCAATTGGTCTTTATTGCAAAATACTTCATCGTAAATAACGGGATTCGTTTGACCTCCCCATGAATCAACCAGTAGTAAAAAGTTATTTTCTTCAACATAAAGCTGTATGACGTTCTCAAGGAATGTAGAATACAGTGCTGTTGTAAGCTTACCGGATTTCGAGCAAGCTATGAAAATATTGCCGAATTTTTCAACCAAATCGTCGACATTCTTTTGCACTCGTGGACCGAATTCTCCTGTTGGCTCTTGGAGACATAAGAAAACACGCGGCAATAATTTACCAGACATTGTAATTCCGTACTGCGCTGTGTATGAATGTGTTAATTTGTTTAGGTTATTTTTCTGAACCAATATACTTTTGGATCCTTTTTCTGCGAGTGTCCTGTCGATGGTGGATTGATATTGGCAGCCCATTTGGTCCGTGTTGATTATGAATTGCGACTCGAAATTTCCAGTAATCGCCTTCACTTGAGTACAGAATTTATCCGCTGCTTTTAGCGTCTCTGCCATCGTAGTATGCTCCTTACGGCTCATGTACTTGGTGATTTTTCTCTGCCGGATACCGTGCTTTTTCTTAAACCGTTTTACCCAAGATGACGAAGCTTTAAACTCGAAATTCGAAGACCTGTACTGGCCAGCTGCGGCTAATGCCCACTCTTGTAAATTTCTCGTCGTCACCTGAAATGAAAAATATTTATTGTTAGTTTATTCCGTACTACGTTGTGCTTCAGTTTAGCAAAAACTACGTCAATATGAGATTTTACCTGTAAAAATTCGGCTCGAGCTTCTACGAAGCGGTCATTGGTCCATGAGTCGATAGAGACGTATTTATCGAATAGGGTCCCTCCTTGTTCAACATCCTTTTGCCAACGCTTCAAGTCATCCTTCCTCCTTAAACTCCGCGAACCCCTCTTCTGGAGAGATTCTAGACTCCAAGTAGGATGTAACTTGGCCAATCTCAGGACTTTGATTTTGGTTTCTAATGGAATGAAGTCGATCTTTGCTTTTTTTTCAGGAGATGGCTGGTACTCATTGGAGTCCGAAGCATCATCATCATCTACATAATGAAACAATTGTTCCTCGTCGTCTTCATGAGGAAGAATCAATTCTTCGTCGTTCACCAGAATCTTTTCGCCTAACATCTCCACAGCGCGAAAAAATAATTCCTCTCCCACCATTGCTGCCTGTGATGAAATAGAGATCGGAGATTCTTCCACGATGAGATCGTTTTCCGACAAAAGATTTTCGCAATGTATTAAAGCTCCTTTGAGGAGTTTCTTCGATTCCTCACTGTGAATCGAGTGAACTGGAACTTCCTCCAATGAAAAATCTGACGATTCTTGCTCCATTTTTCCACACTTATTCAATAATTTTTTCCACCAGGGCTCGCGAACATGCGTCTTGTACGCATAGAAGTTCACAACTAACGCTTTAATCCAGCCCTCTGAACTCTTGCCCCCACTATTGAAGCAGCCGTGGTTCAACAAAGTAATTGACGACACAGCGCAGCACGAAATTACAATGTCTGGTAAATTGTTGCCGCGTGTTTTCCTGTGTCTCCAAGAGCCAACAGGAGAGTTCGGTCCACGAGTGTGAATGAAGTATGCTTTCCTTTAAATAAATTGAAGACTCCCTGCGCTTGCAGCAATACCGGTTTTATCTCCTGTAGTCATTGTCAACTTAATTTATGTTTTGAGTGCTTTTATGACAATTATCATCCCACAAATTGTAAGCCTGAGCTCACCGAAAGCGAATATAACTGCTATTTTTCTACAATTTTAATTTTTTTCAACACAGCTCCCAGAATTAAAATATAATTGAAATTAAAAAAAATATTGATTAATAACGTTGATTGTTATCAAATTATGATTAAATGAACATTTTATTTGCAAAAAAAAAGAAGCACATGAGGAGCCTCGAACACGCGATCCCCGAGTTAGTAGACTAGCGCTTTAACCGCTCGGCCACGCCGCCTCTTGGAAACTCGTTGTTGAGAACTTGTACAAATACTTACAAGCTCAACTTTAGAGGTGATTTTTTCTCTTCTTTTTGAGTGTTGCACCCTAGGGTTGTGGTGATGTACCATACTAGTGGTGCTCTATAAATGAGTAAAGATTCGGCCAAATCGGTGACCCGAAAGCCTGAGCCTCTCCTTGTCAGCCAAAAAAGTAGAGTTCCAACAGTTCGCGTGGCCCCTGCTAATCTATGCCTTCCGGTAACCCTAATGCTTAACACAGGAGCCGGTCCTAATCTTTTAAAGCAAAGAGTTAATAGTGCCTCAAATTTAGTAGATCACAGTGAGATCGTCCAGTTAAGCGGGATTACGGCCCATAAGGTGACGACCTTAGGCCGAATTTCAATAAATGTCTTAGGTTGCAATACTTTCTTCCATTTAGTACCGAATGATTTCCCGATCGAACAAGACGGTATACTAGGCTCAGATTTCTTTATAGATAACGATGCTAAGATTAACTACGCAGGGAATTGTTTGGAAATCAAAGGACACAATGTCCCTTTCGAGACTGGAGAAACTATTGTAGTACCGGCAAGGGCAATCTCAACAATTTACATTCGATTAAAACCAACAAACTTAAAAGAAGGATACATACCGCGATTAAAAGTAAGCGACGGAATATACCTCGGTGAAACGTTGGTATCGAACAATAACGGCAAAGCATATTTAAACATATTTAACACTACTGAGAAAGAAATTGAAGTACTAATCCCGACGTTAGAATTATACGCGTACGAGGAAAAATTAAACAACAATGCCAACAATAACAATAAAACAGATAAATCAAATTACAAAACCTATTCTACGGAAAATCAACGGACAGATCGCAGTATCGCGTTAGAGGACCTCAAAGGAATAGAAGAAATAAAAAATGTAGGAGGGGTAATATGTACAGAGCGCGAATAAACTAGGAACTAAGGTTTATTCGTGATCTGGGATACAAAATGGTAGCGTAAGCGTGTGGAAAGAGAAGATCCCAGGAGGGATCGAGCTCGGAGAAGCGTCGGAGGGGGCTGCCGGTCGGGCTGCTCGTAGGCGGTGCGGGTCGTCCTCAGGAACGGCTGCGTCGGTCCTGGCGTGCCGGAACTGCTCGAAGGCGGTGCGGGTCGTCCTCAGGAACGGCTGCGTCGGTCCTGGCGTGCCGGGGGCTGCTCGCGTCCCGGGAATCGTCGTCAGGCCGGAGGCGAAGGTAACTCGTCCGCGTAGAAGGTCGCCGGGTAGGCGAGGCGACGTGAGAACGTCGGCTGGAGCGGCGAGGACGCTAGGGTGTTCGTGGAGCGAAAACTGCCGCTAGCGAACCTCAAGCCGGGACGGCGTAGGGCCGTCAGAGATCTGCGCGCGAGAGGGTGTTCGCTGAGCGAAGACTTCCCTCTCGGTTGCTCGAGAGTCGATCGGTGAACCACGAGAGCTGCGATGTTCGCTGAGCGAAAACTGTCGCCGCTCGTGTGGAGGCCGTTCGACTACTAGGGTGTTCGCTGAGCGAAAACTTCCCTAGGGCGTTCGACTGAGACTTCCGAGGGATAGTGGTGTTCGCTGAGCGAAAACTTCCACTACCGTGACTCGAGATGGTCTGGCGGCGATGGCTCGCCGGCCGTCTAATATACCCCGTTTGCGGACCTTGCCGAAAGCCCGCTGATGACCGATGACCGTTAGGTCCTCGGATGACGCGTCCTAACTACCTGCGCGTCCCTTATGACGCGCTCGGGGCTGTCTCCAACCCTTGAATCGTCGGCAGGCTAACGCATGCCGACTCGGCTGCGATCCAAGGTTAAAAAAATGAAATAAATACCTATTCTAGGGCAAATAAACGGACAGATCGCAGTATCGCGTTAAAAGACCTTAATAGAATAGAAGAAGTCAATAAAGTAACAGAAAATACTATTAATAATTCAACAAATAATAAACCAACAAATCACAATAAGAACAAAGAAAGAATAAAAGAAATAAAAGAATTATTACGATTAAATCATTTAAACAAAGAAGAAAGAAAAGAAATTGAATACTTGATCGAAATAAGTGAGAATAGATTCCATTTACAAAACGATTATTTACAAGCAACAAACGTACTAACACATGAAATTCCAACGTTAGATGAGCTACCAATTAATAAACGTCAATATAGATTTCCTCCAATTCACAAACAGGAGATCAATAAACAGGTCAAAGAACTATTAGAAGGTGGAATAGTAAAACCTTCTCAATCACCTTATAATACACCAATTTTGATAGTTCCTAAAAAGAAAAAACCTAACTCAGATGAACCACGTTACCGACTGGTACTAGATTTCAGATCCTTAAATGAAAAAACAATAGGAGACTCTTATCCACTGCCTAATATAGTAGATATATTAGATCAGTTAGGTAGAGCGAAATATTTCTCAGTATTCGACTTAGCCTCAGGCTTTCATCAAATAAAAATGAGCGAAAAAGATCGCCATAAAACCGTATTTTCCACACCATATGGTCATTACGAATTTAATCGCATGCCTTTCGGACTAAAAAATGCTCCAGCAACGTTTCAAAGATTAATGGATCGCGTACTAACAGGTTTACAGGGAATTGAATTATTCGTATACCTTGACGATATTGTAATTTATGCAAATTCCTTAGAAGAACATCGGGAAAAATTTATTAAACTCATAGAACGACTGCGAACAGCAAAATTAAGTTTACAACCGGATAAATGTGAATTTCTACGAAAAGAAGTTGCATATCTTGGCCACATAATAAGTGAAAACGGAGTAAAGCCAGACCCAAAGAAAATAGAAGCAGTTGAAAAATTTCCGATTCCTAAAAACCAGAAAAACGTTAGACAATTTTTAGGATTAGCCGGTTATTACAGAAGATTTATTGAAAACTTTTCTAAAATTGCCAAACCTTTATCTAATCTCTTAAAGAAAAAAGGAAATTTTGAATGGACAAACGAACAACAAATAGCATTTGATATTTTAATAAATAAATTATGTGAAGCACCGGTATTACAAAATGTCCTGATTTTACGAAACCTTTTATAGTCACAACAGATGCTTCGGGGTATGCAATAGGCGGAATTTTATCGCAAGGACCGATAGGAAAAGATCGACCCATCGCGTACACCTCTAGAGTATTAACAGATTGTGAAAAAAGATACGATACTTACGAGAAAGAAGCTCTTGCAATAATTTACAGCGTCACACATTTTCGACCATACTTATACGGAAGAAAATTTACATTAGTCACGGACCATAAACCATTAGTTTGGTTCCAAAAATCTAAAGACCCTTGTTCTAGTGTTTCAAATTGGAGAGTTAAACTTGCTGAATATGAATTTGATGTAGTACATAAAGCAGGAAAAACAAACGTTAACGCAGATGCTTTATCCAGAAATCCAATTTTAACTGTAAATCAGAAACAACCATTTAATGAAGAAAATTTAGATAGTATACCCTTCACAGAAGAAGAATTATTAGAATCTCCATCGGAAACATTTGTAGTAGAAGCTCAAATCCATACAAATCCTATTGATTTTAAACATGTCAATATAGTTCAAAAAGATTCAAATCCTCGAAGAAGTAAAAGAATTCAAAATCAAGTTGAAGCAAAAAAACCACATATCACTGAATCATCTAATATACAAACAGATTCCATTACCATAAAACCCAGAAGGAATAAAATAAAAGAAAATGTTCCAAAATATGAACCCGACAGTATGCAAAAAATGACTGACGACGACTTAGACCTTATACAACCCGTAGACAAGGACGGTAATATAATTTCTGATAACGAATCAATCACATCGGAAGATAGCTTAGAATCATTCATTTCAAATTACAATGATACAAAAGAATTACATCAAGTTGAAAAAGAAAATCAGTCAAACTCAAATTTTGTTCAAACCAAAGATCAAATATGGATGAGGAAAGATAATTATGCATACTTTACAACAAGCAACGGTGATCCACGAGACGAAGGCTCGAGATCATTCGCAGAAAACAATCAATTACCTAAATTTAAAAATCTTCAAGTTGGATATGCTAATTCTATACAGAAAGGACATTGTTTTCACATTGCTTTACCAATAGAAGGAATTGAAAAACAATCACTAACAACTACTTTCAATAATATTAGCAGAATAATTCAAAGTTTACGTGAAAAAGCTGACCAATTAAAACTACGGTCACTAAGTATTGCAAAAACAAAAGAAATCCTTAAAATTCCATGGACGGACATTAAAACACAACTCAATATTGCTTTTCAAGGATCACAAACAAAAATAATAATTTGCCATGGAATAATTAAGCATCCACCTATTAAAGACAGGAAAAATATTATAGAAGAAAATCACGCCTCAGCAATAGGAGGTCATAAAGGTGTCACAAAAACATACAAAAGAATTAGACAAACATATTATTGGGAAAACCTTAAAGTAGATATTCAAAACTTCATTCAACAATGTTTAAGTTGTCAATTAAAAAAGTTAAGAAGAGTCAAAACAAAAAATCCCATGATTATTACGGATACACCAGGTCGAGCTTTTGACAAAATTTCTATGGATATCGTTGGCCCTATGCCAAAATCAAAAAATTATAATGAATACATTCTAAAAATTCAAGATAATTTAACAAAATATTGTATTGCCATACCATTGCCAAACGCAACAGCGCCTATAATAGCAGATGCCTTTGTAAAACGATTTATATGTACATTTGGTGCTCCAAAAGCAGTTCTAACAGATCAAGGTACAAATTTCTTGAGTGGAATGTTAAAAAGATTAGCGAAGCGATTTCGAATTAAACAATTTAAAACCACCGCATTCCATCCTCAATCAAACGGATCACTCGAAAGATCACACCACGTTTTAATAGAATATCTCAAACATTTCGTCAATAAAGATGCAGAATGGGATGATTGGCTGGAACTCGCGACTTTTGCTTACAACACAAGCATACACGAAGGTACTGATCATACACCGTTTGAACTAGTTTTTGGACAATTAGCAAGACTACCATCTAATGATCCTATCTGCGATAATGAACAAGTAGAAACATACGACGGATACCTAATTGACCTAGTAACAAGATTACATGACATTCAAGAAGTAGCAAAAGAACAACTCATAAGTTCAAAATTCAAATCAAAGAAATATTACGATAGAAAAATCAATCCTCAAACATTCAAAGTAGGCGATTATGTATTCTTATTAAAAGGAATTAAATCAGGAAAATTTGGTGATCAATATACAGGACCACATGAAGTCTTAGAAATTATAAATAAAACAAATGTAAAAATTAGAATTAAGAAAAATACAAAAATAGTCCATGTCAATAGATTAAGAATATCGCACATAACCCCAGAAAACAATTAAAATATTTCATAAGAAATTAGAAATCAGAATAAAGATAGATTACAAAACTTAAGAGATCACATTATGTTCCTCGCAGACAAACCAACAATTATTATTAGACGAAAACACAATTCATAAAATAGCTGAAAGTACGTGGAATAAAATGTGGTCTAATTTCTTAACATTCGATACAGCCAGTGCAGGATTCTAACGAATTATACTTATACTTAGAATAATAAAATTAGTAACGGATAATATCGTACACGGATATGCGTTACGCACGATATCACATTATACTTCAAATAGAAAGTAATATGTACGCTATACAATAAGTACTAACAAGCATCAACGAACCGATCCTAAATAAATCCTTCCAAAGTCAGAATCCAAATTCCAAATCAAAAGCAGCAGACTTCCAAAATCCGAATTCAAATTCCAAATCCCGTCCAGGTATACAACCTCACGAAGTGCGCAAGGAAGCCAGTCACAAAACCGAAACGCTTCTGAAGAGATCAATCAGACAGCAAGGAACCGAAATGGAATTACCATACGAACCAACGTCCAGACAAGTACACCAGCACATCATACAACAATATCTGGAATGGACATGGAACTTCGAAGAGAACGTCTTCCATCTCCGAGAATTATTCACCCAGGAATACCCGGATGACGAAGCTTGGGACGAACCTGAGTTCGTCATGGAGGGATTCCAGGAGGTAATATGGGGTGAATACAATGAAGCCCTCGAAGAATACAAGTACCAGCAAGCCCTCGAAGAATACGAGTACCAGCAAGCCCAGAGAGAAGAGGAACATGAATGGAGGAACCGCATCGAGCCACCTCCACCAGATCGCTCCTACCTCGAGCGTCTGGACGTAGCCACCTACACCCCAGAGGAATGGCAGCACTTAAATTGGCCTCAGGAGCTGGCGAATCTTAGGACGTACGAGGATCGAGTACAGAAGCCCATCTACTGGCAGCGCTTCCCAGAAGACTGGGACAGCGCGAATGAAGAGGAAGATTGGGAGTTCCCAGAGTGAGACGAATTGGTCTGGGACTGAACGTGTGAAGAGGAAGATCTGTAATCCAATTTATCTGGTCTACAATTTTTCTTTCCTATTTTCTCCTTTCTACAAGTAAATTCCTTCCACAAATTACTTCCCTTAATAACTCGTTTTGCACACTTTTCTTCGTTAATTACGCTAATCCGTTATATATTTAATGACTGATTTAATACAACTTAATTTCATTTTTAATACAATCATTTACTTTTGTAAAATCACCTATAACTTAGTAATCCGATTTAAAACTCACAAATAGATAGATGCAATTTTTGTCAACTTCTTCAAATACTCAAGATATAATTTTAAGGAAATAATCTACGAACACGGCTACAATAATAATATGCATTCTAACTAACTAAATTTTTTCCGAAAGAGGGATATGAACCCCAACCTTCACGTTAGGCTCACCTAACGTTCAGACTTAAGGGGGGAGGTGTAACGTCCTAACGTAGCCGTTTTCATGGAATAAAACGCAGCGGCGAATAAAGCGATAGGATAAGAGGAATCAAATAGCGACGAGCAAGGCCGCTGCAAAGACCGGAACGCCGACTCCGCATCGAGCCAAAACTGCACCGCGAGTAACACGAACCCTCGCGCAAGGTGAAGGCGCGAAAACCTCCACGTGCCACCCGCGTAGCATTAAGGGGGAAAGCCACTGTGATATGTTCAAAAAATAGATTTTTTTATTTTTACATTTTCTTAATGTTCGAGGTTTCAAGAATCTGTTCCCTAAGTTTCAAACCGAAATTCGAAAATTTTATGGAGTTATGAAAGGTTTTGTGTGAGTAAGCGCATACGCTCGAACTTGACCGCGCGGTTTTAAAGGCTTTTATCTCGAAACTACATTTTTCCAACTGGGCGCCATCATAACTCAGTCAATTTTTATCCGATTACCTTGAAATTTTCACAGAATATTTTTAAAAGAATTATCTTCAGTTAAGCGTATGATTTTTTCGATTAAGCGATTACTTGTTGAGATATAATTAAAAAACTGAGCAATTTTTCTCTAAATTTCGAAGTTCTATCTTTAAACATGCGTCACTTTGTTAAAAATTAAAATTTTTATAAATCCGTATGCTTAACTGAAGCTAGACTCGTGTAGTTTAAGAAAATAATTGATTTTTTTGGTTTGGATATACCATTCGGACACAGCAATGGCGCCCATGCGCCAAACATTTTTCAGAGAAGCTTTACGGCATCGCGTATTATTGTGTAGTTTATTGATATTATGTATTGCTTTTTTTTTCTAATATACTAAAATATATGTACCTTCATGTAGTTGTAAAAGTTTTTTCCCTCGTTTTTTATTTTAATCAGAAAAAATTCACAAAGTTATTCTACATTTTCCGGTCATCACAGTGGCTTTCCCCCTTAAGACCAGGGCCTGGTTTAGACGGCCGAAAATCAGCGGTTTTTAGGGAGCGTTTTTAGGGAGGAAGGAGATAACTGATCGAAACACGGTTTTGGGGATATTATTTTATATATTTTAACTTAAAAAAAAAAATTTTAGTGACCAGCTACAACGCATTATAGACTAAGTTATAGGCAGATTCGTAGAGCGCCTCGGCGTTGGAGTTCCTCGATGGCGTACACGCTAGCGCCCCCTATTTTCATATAAAATGAAAAAATGATTTAAATTATTATTTTTCATGTTTTTATCTACCATGTGAACTAAAAAAAGCTATAAAAAGTTTAAAATTCTGAATGCCTTGAAGTGCCGAAGGAAAAAGCTACTTTTTTGAAAAAGTAGCTTTTTCCTTCGGCACTTCAAGGCATTCAGAATTTTAAACTTTTTATAGCTTTTTTTAGTTCACATGGTAGATAAAAACATGAAAAATAATAATTTAAATCATTTTTTCATTTTATATGAAAATAGGGGGCGCTAGCGTGTACGCCATCGAGGAACTCCAACGCCGAGGCGCTCTACGAATCTGCCTATAACTTAGTCTATAATGCGTTGTAGCTGGTCACTAAAATTTTTTGTTTGAAGTTAAAATATATAAAATAATATCCCCAAAACCGTGTTTCGATCAGTTATCTCCTTCCTCCCTAAAAACGCTCCCTAAAAACCGCTGATTTTCGGCCGTCTAAACCAGGCCCTGGCCTTAAAGGAAATGCACCAGCGAAAAACAAGACGCCAAGTGGCCACCGAGCAGCCGCTGATAGGAAGAAATCTCCATGATTCAACGCATTCCTTCTCCTTCCCCTTTTCAACATCAGGAAGGATCCCCACCCGGAACGAAGTCTAACGGCTTATATAAGGAGAATCCTGGACACCGAGAGGAGCTTTTTGTTTTTTCCTTTGAGTTACGCGTGTTCTGTTCAAGATCTAAAGAAAATAAAGAAGTTCTGTTCGAGATCTAAAGAAAGTGATTGTGATTTGTTGAAACCTCAACCTCTATCCCTGTCGTGCTACCTTCTCAAGAAAGTGAGTGACCAAGGAGAGACTGCACCCCACTCGATCCACCCCTCGAAGAAAGGATCGTACGGCCGACAGAAGGAGGAAGACAGAGAGCGAGAGATCAAGGTTGGAGCTCCAGGCAAAGGTAAGTGGCAACAGATTGTTCTCTTAAGATATAAAAACTTGCGTGTGTATCCCAACTCTTCATTCCAGTCCCGAGTTAATAGTTAGTGGTTTAGCGAGTTGTCCATGACGTGACAATGCGACGACGTGTCGAAGTTTTTTGAAGGAAGAATACCGGCAAAGAAACTCGTCCCTTTTCGCGTTCAACGTGAGACAATTCATCTTCCGTTGCTCTGGAACGTCTGACGGAAAAATTAAGTCGAGCTTTGGCCATTCAGACTCACCCTTGCCGAGCCACGGCGGTCCGGTCTTCCAATTCGATTCCTGAGTGAATTCGGATGGCAATTGGCCACGCGAAATGTGATCCGCTGGATTGTCTTCTGAGCGCACGTGTCTCCAAGAGTTCGTTTCCGTTTGCTGTTGGATTTTACTGACTCGATTAGCCACGAAGGTGTGTAGTCGATGCGGAGATGTATGAATCCAATGTAATGCGATTGTGGAATCGGTCCATAGTACTACTCTGTTGATGTTGAGATGCATGGCTTCCTTGATTATAGTGTATAAATCCGCCAATAGTAGTGCACCACACAGTTCTAGTCGAGGTAGCGATATGATTTTCAATGGAGCCACTCGAGATTTGGCACCTATCAATGCCGTATGTATACTCTGATTTTTACCTTCGGATCTGAGGTAGAAACACGCTCTGTATGCCCTCTCACTTGCGTCACAGAAGCCGTGTAACTGAATTTCTTGTGGATCCGTTGTGGTAACTCTCCGATCGAACGTCCAGTGGTCCACTAATCTCAGCTCCGTTCTGAACGTATTCCATTCTGTGTGAATGGAAACTGGCACTGATTCGTCCCAGTCAAGTTTTTGCCGCCACAGCTCCTGCATGAGTATCTTCGCCTTTGTAACGACTGGTCCAAGTAATCCGAGAGGGTCATAGATCTTCGCGATTTTGGATAAAATCGCTCGTTTGGTGACCTTATGACCTTTGGTTGCAGCTCCGACGGTGTAGGTGATGGTGTCGGTCTGTGAATCCCTGTATACCCCCAATGTCTTGATGGTTGCATCGTCTGTGTGTAACTTTCGATGTACGCTTCCTTCTGACAATCCATTTAGAAGGGTTGGTTCATTGGAAGCCCATTGGCGTAGATTTAAACCTGCGCAGGAAAGTAATCCGATGAGATCGTCGCGAATTTTGGCGGCCTCTTGATATGTGTCTGCTCTAGTGAGCAGGTCGTCGACGTAGAAATCTCGCTTGAGAATTTCTGAAGCCACGGGGAATCGTTCAGCTTCGTCGTCGGTCAATTGATGGAGGCAGCGAATGGCTAGATGCGGCGCTGCTGAAAGTCCAAACGTAATTGTATTGAGTTCGTAGGTTCTCAACTCGTTCTGAGGATTCGTCCACAACAGGCGCTGATATTTCCAGTCTTCCTTTCGTAACCAGAATTGACGGTACATCTTTTCTATGTCACCGGTCAACACAAACCGGTGCATACGAAATCGAAGTAGTAGAGTCACGATGTGGTCTTGAATAGTGGCGCCAACCATGAGAGTCTCGTTCAGTGATATTCCGGAGCTAGATTTCGCGGATCCATCAAATACCACCCGTGTCTTTGTGGTTAAACTAGTTTCCTTGGTGACGGCGTGGTGTGGTAGGTAGAATCCTATGCTGGTTGGATTATCCTCTTGAAGTTCGGTCATGTGACCTAGATCTTGATATTCCTTTAATACTGCTTCGTATTGCTCCTTTAATTGAGGTTCTCGACGGAATTTTCTTTCCAGCCCGTGGAAACGTTTCAAAGCAAGCGATCGGGATTCTCCTAGTTGTGGCTGACGTCCGTTGAAAGGGAGTGCCACGATGTACTTACCGTTTCCATCTCTCTTTACCGTCTTGATGAAATGCTCTTCACATGCTTGTTCCTCGATGGACAAGTGGCGACTAGTGTTGATCTCCTCAATTTTCCAGAATCTCTCGATGTCGAAGTCTGGTTTGGTAGCTAAGAACGCTGCGCGTGGCGCGGTCTCAGGGTTTCCGAGTACGATGCTCCCTCCTATGGTCCATCCTAATTGTGTCTTCTGGAGGATGAGATCGGGTTTTTCGGAATTTGTCAATTTGATCTGTCCAATACTCAACATTGATAGTGTCGGTCCCGAACTAATTAGCATATCCACTTCTGCTGGTCGATGGAATTGAGGATCGGCTAAATCCAGATTGGGAGGTATCCGGAGCTGACTCCTCTCGATGTGTTCGTGTGGTTGTAATCCGCCAATGTTTGGCACTGTCAGAAAGGTAAGCGATCTGGAGTAATTCGTGACACGTGATTCGATGGTGGCGTTGACCAGGAAGTGGGCCTTGATTTGCGCGTTATCCAGTGCTCCGATGGTTGTTTCGCATCTTTGCATTGGAAGTTGCAAGGATCTAGCGAGGCGCTCGGTCATGAAATTAGACGTCGAACAGGTGTCTAGGAGCGTCCTGCATTCTCGGGGATGATCGTTGTTATCGCGTACCCTGATAACTGCTGTTAATAGTAGATCCTTTGTAGATACAAAAGAAATCGAAGCTCCGACAGTCGGTGCTTCGGACTTGATCGGAGATAGTCATGCCGATTGTTGTATCGTTCGGTCGACTTGTGTATCTAATTGTAGAGCTGTAACTGCCGATGCAATTACGACTGTTGATGTACCTGGCTCTGAATTGAGGTGCAATAAAGTGTTGTGACGCTTATTGCATTTTTGGCAACGAGTACTTCGACAATGTTTAGTGGGATGATCTGAGCGTAAACAATTTATGCATAATGATAGATCCCTCGCTCGTTGAATTCTCTCGGTTACAGTTAGCGTGAGAAATTGATTACAGTGGTAAATGCCGTGTTTTCCCTTACATACCGGACATGCCCACTTTCCGTCTGCAGCAGTAATGAACGCTGCTGCATTCCTCTATGATGCTGGATGCGTCTTGATGGACGCTCTTGATTTTGATTTAGAGGCTGTCCTCGAATTTGTCGAGGAGTCGTAGTGCGTTGTGTGCGATGACAATCCTGTGTGTCGAGTCGCTTGCTTTAGGAAATTGAGGAGCTGCTCATATGTCGGTAGTGTTGAATCCGTTAGAGTCTTCTCCCAATCTCGCAATGTAATCTTATCGAGTTTCGGCAGCAGGATACGTAGGATCACGGCATCCCAGTGTTCTACGGGAAGTCCTAAAGATTTGAGAGATCGAAGATGCTGCTGCGCATTGTTGATAAGTTGTCGCAATCCATCCGCGGATTCCTTTGTGAGGGCTGGGAGTTCGAAAAGAAGATCGAGGTGACGCATGATGATTACTCTGTTGTTATCGTATTCGGACTTCAATAGTTTCCAAGCTTCGGTGTAATTATCCTCGGTCGTCTCGAGCGAATGAATGGTTTTGGCAGCTTCACCGGTAAGAGATGATCGGAGGTATTGGAGCTTCTGTACATTTCCTAGACCGTCTTGTCGATGAATCATCGTTGTGAAAACGTCTTGGAATTCCAGCCAATTTTCGTATTTCCCATCGAATTTCGGGAGATCGATTTTTGGAAGTTTGATGTTGGAACTTTGTTGATGACTTACCGATGCCAGATTTGATCCTCCGCTTTGTCCCCCGTCATTGCTCCTTGAAGGTGGAAGGAGAGACGAGAGAAGTTCGGACATGTTCGCTTGAACATGATGGTATTGTTCTTCGCACTCTGCAAGCAAATCGCTGTCGAAGTATGGCAGCTCGTCGATTTCGGTTCGTTGGCTGCCTGATGCTTCGGCTCTGAGCACCAGAAGTGCTTCGTGGTTGTCGTTGAATTTATTCCAATAACCATCTAATGCTCGTTGACGGGATTCGATCTGGCTCACGGTGATTTTTGCTGTTCCGAGCTTGTGGAGGTTTTCCCAAGCACGGGAGATTCGACCGAAAAGATCGGTTTGTTTCTCGCTGAGCGCTCGTGCTTCTATGGTGCTATCGATGCTCTCGCGATGTTGACTTGAAGCGACCGTTCGTTGGAATCACTGTGGTGACAAATAGTCTGTTGTACCGTGTGATCGCGATACCCGATTTCGCGGCACTAGCGGTAAGAGCACTGATGAACTCGTTTCACTCACTCACGACGTTGACTTGAGGTAACCGTTCGTTGAAATCACTGTAGTGACGAACAGTTTATTGTACTGTGCGGTCGCGATACTTGGTGTCGCGGCACTACCGGTAAGAGCACTACTGAACTCGTTTCACTCACTCGCGAGGATCCGGCTCGAAGGACCAAAATTTATGTTCGGTACGTCGCACGATCAAGGGAACTTGGATCTCCTCGAGGTCGTAAATCTCGAGGACACTGTGCGTGATGCGACTGGTACCGAACTGCCGCAAGGTGTTTTTTCAACCTATCGGCTGGTTCAAAGAAATGATTGAAACGACACCGTATTTAATAAACAAATAATGATGTATATTTAATGGTTTCACGGGTGCAAATGTTGTTCGCGAGAATGATCGTTGTGGTCGATCCGTTTTTTTTTTAATAAACAAATAATGATGTATATTTAATGGTTACACGGGTGCAAATGTTGTTCGCGAGAATGATCGTTGTGGTCGATCCGATTCGCGCGGAACGGAACGTGTGATGTTCACGACGTGTGTTCTTCTGAGTACAAAAGTTGACTGGTTAAAAAAGGTCCAAGTCGGGCAGTGGCCACGGCTTGTAATCTAAGGGAGAAGGAAAGGAAGAAGGGGAAACGTCGTTCGATGATTGCGTTTCGTTCTCACAGTTTGGAGCTTCACATTACAACCGGCTGTGTTTTCCAATTATAAGCATGCGTTCCTACCAGCGAGAAGCAGCCCCGCTGCACTTCTTTGGTTACAGGAGCCTCGCGGGGGAGTCCGGGCGCCCATTATCCCTTGCTATCCTAGGGCAACTGACCACTGACTGTAAATCCAGAATTTGAGATGCACGTGCTACGGCGCGAAAGAACGACTGGTCCCTTAACTCAACGCGGTCAATGATTTGCGGTCGCGCGTGCTACTGACCCGATGCAAGGGTGCGGTCAATCCTACAGGACCCAAGCAACCTGACCTGTTATGTTTATTGGCCACGTGCATCGGTGTCAAAATACTCCCTCACGACTCCTTTCTTCCCACGGGAACCAATTCTTCGGCCCGTAGGAATCCTAGTCAAATTTGTCCTAGTTTCAAACTCAACACCGTCTACTGCGAGACGGAACATCTTCCCCCCGTTGCGAACGAAGAGAGGAACAATGATGCAATCTAATTGTAAATGATTATGTGGCGATATACTAAATTATTCCCTAAACCTTATGATTGATATAACGTGAATGAATTGGTTATACAAGCTTAATAGCCTTGAGTTACGTCTTTAACGCTTAGTTAATTGATCGTGGATACGGGCGAGTCGTCGAAAAGAGGTGCGAGCTTCTTCACACTCCTGTCGTATACGCCGGATGCTGTCTTTAGTTGCACCGTGCGAATGATGCCATCTTGGCCGGGGTACACCTTGACGACACGTCCGAGGGTCCACTGAGTAGGCCTCTGGTGTAACGATGGATTACAAAAATATCACCATTTGTATCCCACAAAGCACGTTCTTGCAAGTAACTTTTCTGTAACATTCCTGCGATATTTTACAATATTCGTGAACACTACCGTATGTTAGAAATATATACTTCTCGATAAAAACGTTTCGGAATCATTATGTCGAAAAATCTCCCCGATAAGGTATAGTCCGATAAGATTGTACTTGTTCGGGCTGAATTATATAGGGTTTTTATAATTATTTTAGGAAGTTCCAGAAGAATATAGATGCAGCAAAATATCGATGTTCTGCTAGAAAGAGTAAGGAATAACCCTCGAAAGAATATTCAGGCTATGGCAAGAAAGGTTAGAATCAGAGGTTAGCAAGTCTACGGTTCAGATGATATTAAAGGATATTCATCCATTTAAAGTGACGTACGTCCATGTACTCGAGACAGCAGATCCAGGTCGCCGAATGAACCAAAGCAGCAGGTTCTTGGAACAACAAGACGATGATCCCTCGTTCGAAAGAAACCCCCTCGAGTTCGCATACGATCTGGAACAGATTGTAAATAACACAAACAATTTAAAATATACTGAACTAACTAAACGTAGAAACTAAGATTATATTAATCTAAGTTAACCAATTCTAATAATGACAGAATTAAGAAAAATGATATATTTCCTCTCTTTTTCGTATTATACTACCAATTTATATACCGACCTGTCAAATGCAATGAATGCAACTGGTTCTTGTTGGAACAACAAGTGGATGATCCCTCGTTGGAAAGAAACCTCCTCGGGTTCGCAAACGATCTGTAACAAATTGTAAATTACACAATTATATGCAGCATTTCACTTTTAAAATATACCGAACTTACTCAGCGTAAAAATTAAGAACCAATTTATATACCGACCTGTCAAATGCAATGAATGCAACTAAGCAACTGGTTCTTGTTGGAACAACAAGTAGATGATCCCTCGTTCGAAAGAAACCTCCTCGGGTTTGCATACGATCTGTAACAAATTGTAAATTACATAATCATATGCAGCATTTCACTATTTAAAATATACCGAACTTACTCGAGCGTAGAAATTAAAAAACTATATCTGAGTTAATCAATTCTATTCTAATAATGACAGAATTATTAAAAATGATATATTTCCTCTCTCGTATTATACTACGTTATTCAGCACTTATCTGCCTAATCGGTATCAGTAATTCCTCATTGACCGTCGTTACACCGGAGACGAAGAAGAGATGAAATAGAAGTGCGGTACGTGTACACTTCAGGTTCGACAGGTCGGTGTGTAAATTGGAACTTGTAATAGTACGAAAGAGGAAATATATCGATAGAGAAAAATAGTGATAAAGTAATTACTTGATTATTGTGATCCAATTCTATTTCATCTCCTATTCTGCCACGGCTTTTATTGATGATTGATTTTCTTCGATTTTTCCCGTGCTCGCATGACCCTGAAAACAAAAAATAGAACGAACACAAAGATATTGTCCTTCCATTGAAAGTGAGGTTAAAGCTGTCAAAAGGCAATTAAACTTATCTGATGGCAATTCTTCTGAGACCGTCTCCTTTCCTGCTCCTTTCTTGATGCACAGGCATTGGAGAGAAGAATACCACTGCATCCGTTCACTATCTCGATTATCGAAAAAAAAACAAACGATTATTAAACTATACGGAGCGTCTGTCACATTCACCACTATTGAGATTCACTACTCCGATTACACTGAATTTTTACTTTTTATTAACAAGCGCGTCCGAGGATCGAAATAAACGCGAGGTTAATCGTTTCGCGAATGGAAATATTTTATTAATTTTGAAAAACAACTAAACATTCAAAGAATATATTCTCTCACACACTCTCACATACATTTGATGGCGTATGCGTGTGGCCGCATCTGTGTACACATTTCCGACCATGGCCGAATATCGCCGAAGACAGGCGGAATTTTTGTGAGATTTTGACATATATATATCGCCCGAGAAATCGGATCTCGACTTTTGAGGGGCGAGGAGCGTGGCTTCGCGTTGCTAAGGAAAAATCTCTGTTAATATGTAACTTACAACATTTACTCTGGTCTCTATCGATAGAGAATAGTCGATTTATATGGCGTAACTAAGCATAGTTTTGGTTATAACCGTATATTTATTGAGAAAATTCGATGTAAAAATTGAGGGGTGCAGGGGGCAGACATTTGTGGTGTAAAGAGACACGGGTGCTCGCGACATCAGCGCTGTCGTGTCTGAGCGCGGAACTACTTGAACGAACATGCCGCGAGACACTACCGTGTCTCTTGATAGAGAAATTCTGGTGATTTTAATTTTGAAGTGAAACTTTTATGCTGAGGGTACTAAAATCGCGCGCTCGACACGAGGTCCGTAACGAAACCCACACACTCCAGCGCTTCCGACCGTGACTCACTCATACAGCGCTCTCGAACCTGCCCCAATACACCGCTCTCAACTCTGCCCCATTCCCGAGGCGAAATTTCTATATTCATTTTGATACTGAATACCCTGCTATGACCCTTACTTCACCCTGAACACACTGTTTCGACGCTGCTTTCACCCTGCTACTACCGAAAATGGAATTACGTAGGGTCAGCAGTGTCTAAGTCAGTGTCATTTTCACATGGACATGAACACTACTTTGACACTGAAGACACTACTATGCCCCTCTATGACCCTTACTTCACCCTGAACACACTGTTTCGGCGCTGCTTTCACCCTGACTACGCTACATTCTTTCATTCTAACCAATAGAAGGGTCGTCAGTGTCGAATAAGGTTCAACCGGAAATTTTATTTTCATACTCATTTAGACCCTGAACACACTGCTCTTACCCAAGTCGAAGATTTTATATTCATTTTGACACTGAACACACTGCTATGCCTCTCTATGATTTTTACTTCACGCTGAACACACGCCAGAGCCCCTTTACTGCATAGAAGCAAAAGGTATTGAAATTCAAAATTATGAATAAAAAACTTATATTTTAAGAACTTAGAAAAATTGTCAGTTTTTCGGACTTAGAAAATTTATTATTTTCAAGTCCCTACATGCAGGAGACCGACATTTTTCTGTCTCGTTCGTCATGTTGAAAATATTCTAAGTCCGAAACTCTAACAATTTCTCTAAGTTCTTGAAATATAAGTTTTTTACTCGTAATTTTGAATTTCAATACCTTTTACTTCTATACAGCATATATTAAAAAGCACATATTATAGTAAATCAAAGACAATCAATTAATGTAGGATGATTTGCGTCTATGCAAGAATATTTATCAAAAGATATAATAACAAATTTAGAAAAATGTTGACAAAAGAATTCTTATTTTAAGACTTGGTTAGCGGTAGTGGAAGCATGCGGTTGACGTGTGAGAGGGAGTGAGTGAAAAGCGAAGAAATAAGTGAATATAGGTATAGGGAAGCCGAAAAATGAGGCAAGCGTGAAGGAAAGATAGATAGGCACCTGATAAGATAATAGATAAGTGCGGGAAGAGGAAGAAAGGCAGAAATTACGGAAAAGGAAAGCGGGGGAAAGATAGAGGTTAGGGCAAGTTTAGGAGGTTAGATCAGATGGTCAAGCGGGGAGTAGGTAAGGTAGGAAGTATTCAGCGAAGAGAAATGATGGTCGATAAGGAGGATCGCGGGCGAGTGAAACCGGGAAGAAAAGAGGAAGCGGGAAAATCAAAAGTAGGACGGCCATCGAACGCGGAGAGGCATCTAATAAAAAGAACGTCCCGACCTGGAGTAAATCCGAAATTATTCAAAGGATTGCTTGGTAAGTAAATCAATTTTAAAGCTTTAATCACTTACATGCAGTAATATGATTGCGAATTAAAATGATGTATTCTAGAAACGTTGCTGCAGCAGTTTCAGTAGTTGCTACATCAACAACAACCGGAAATAGTTCTAAAAATGTTAGTCAAGTGAAAATCAATTTTGTATATTGCAGATTTTTTTATTTTATGATATTGAATTATATTATTACTATATAACTATAAATATTATGAATATATATTACAAATACTATAAATATTACGTTATTACTATATAATTATAAATAATATGAATATGTATTATAAATACTATAAATATCATATTGCAATTATATAACTATACATATTATGTGAATATATATTTATAATATAATTAACTTTTAAATGATATTCATCATGTTGTAAACTTCTGTATTAAAAATGTATGCAGTCGATAGACTCTGCAAAAAGTATAGAACTACTTCATAGATCTGTTAAATAATATTTAAAAAATTCGGTAACAAAATTATTTTTATTTGTATCATAAGGAAGAAATTATCAAGGCACTGCAACAATTTGAAGTAGCAAAATTCTAGTCCTATACTTTCTGTGGAGTTTACATAGATCGCATACATATTTAAGAAAACCCTATTTCCAACCTGAATACCCTGAATTTCAGCTACCTGCTAACCACGCTGAAGACCCTGAATAGCAGGGTCACCAGTGTCAAAATGAGTATAGAAAGTTTGCGTTCAAAGACACTGACTTGACCCTGCTACTACCGAAAATGGAATTATGTAGGGTCAGCAGTGTCAAAGTCAGTGTCATTTTCACATGGACATGAACACTACTTTGACACTGAAGACACTGCTAGCGCAAGGGAAACTAGCAGGGTGTTCAGTGTCAAAGTGAATATAGAAATTTCGCCTCGGGTTCCACCGCTCTCTACCGTACGTAGACTATCGCCTTTGCCAGGCAAGCCACATGTGTCGATTTTGCGAGGCTGGAGCGCCAGGTCGTCGTGCGACTATAATTCACGCGACGAGGCTCACTATTATCGCAACCTAAGTAAAACGCACTAATCTAGATATCATCTGTACATCGGTCGCAACAGCGAGGTAGGCGGTAGATATGTTTTGGTGAATGGGGGTTACGAATGCGTTCGCAGTCCCACACATTTCCCTCAAAACTACCTCTCAGTGTATCTAATTGTAAACCACGGCTACATCACGGAATTACTGTATCTCTTTGAATCCAATATAATCACCAGTAATATTGTGAGTGCAGTGTTACATCATTTCAACTAACCGATACGGTTTAAATCCACCACTCTACGTTTTCGGTCACTATTCGTGTCACGCAGTAGTGCCTTCGGGATTTACGACCTCGAGGAGATCTACTCTTGATCGCACATGTTATAGTTATTAACTTGAAACTGAAGAAAAATAAGGCAAAAATCAATCGCTGTTTAGAATGTGCAGAGGGGGTCAGGTTTGTGTTGCTCGAGAGGGTTTCTTCGGGCGATGGAAGCTATTGTTCGTATTATGAGGCGACGCAGTGTCGCACCTCCACTGTGGAGGACTGTTTAGTCTCACCATAAATCCAGCGTTTAGGACCCTTTTTTGGGTGTATCCGTAAGATATACCCCCACAAAAACAGATTCTCTGTAAAAAAAGGCGGCATGTTCATTCAGTGCCAACAAAAATTGATACGTAAAATACTCTCCAAAAAAGATTTGAAATCAATTAAGATCGCCATGTTCAAGATTTATGTATAAAAAGTAAAAGGCATAATTTGAAAGGAAAATTATTGTAACTCGTTACTAAAAAATTCGATTAAAAAAATTTAGGTATAAACAAATTTTCATAAAAAAGAACTTGCCGCGTTTAAGTTTTCATATTTTCTCCACTATACCGAATAATTTGCAGTGCTTGGACGGTGCTAGAGTGATTCATAAATTGCACTGCCGAAGTCAAATTCAGAGAAATTCAGAAGGCCCCCGCCTGATCGGTTTCTCGTGCGACGTTTAGTATACTGGTGGTATCATATAAGTGTATGAATTTATTTAAAATCTCTCATAAGTGCATAAACATCGAATGTAATTCTCTATAAATTTTTTATTTTGAAGGAAAAAACGCGGCAAGTTCTTTTTTATGAAAATTTGTTTATACCTACATTTTTTTAGTCGAATTTTTTAGTAACGAGTTACAATAATTTTCCTTTCAAATGATGCCTTTTACTTTTTATACATAAATCTTGAACATGGCGATCTTAATTGATTTCAAATCTTTTTTGGAGAGTATTTTACGTATCAATTTTTGTTGGCACTGAATGAACATGCCGCCTTTTTTTTACAGAGAATCTGTTTTTGTGGGGGGATTTCATTACTTTTTGGAATTCATTCATGAGAAGAATACGTACCTACATGTAGGAGAATAGCTTTTTATTACCACCAAATTAAAATCTCACATTTTATACCGATACGAGCTAATTAATTATAACCACGTTACTTTGATTTATTCTCGTGACATTATGAAAGGGATTTATAAACTAGAGTGCCCTTATATTTTTCACTTTGCTTTAGTATTTTGGAAAAATAAAATATACCGCTTTCGAATTTACAGGCCATCGGATTTTTCTTATATCTTGGTCGTCTTCAGAAATCCATGTAGACATTTTACCTTTAACTCTCTAACAATAAGTATACTCTTCCAATAACCGTGACGAATTGTTTCATCACATGTAAAGATACTACTTATGACAGTATATATGTTGTTACATATTAATTCGAGACGTTGGAATAGTTTTAAGAAATCCTTTTGCATACACCGCTGAAATTTTGCCCTTACTCGTAAGTAAATTTCTCAAGTCACTCGCAAAGTTACGTATACGCATCTAAGCGAATAGACCAATCAGGATCAAGTATTCCGTTGTGGTGGGGGTCCTGATTGATCTACTCGCTAAGATGCGTATACGTTCCCTGATACGGAATACTTGATCCTGATTGGTCTATTCGCTAAGATGCGTGCACGCAAAGATACGAGCGAGTTCGAGAAAGGGGCCTCTGATCTGCCGGTAGCTGTCAATTAGGTTGGCTGGTGGTCGAGGAAGTAAACTTCGGCGCCACCGAGCTAAACGCCCTTTTTGACCGCCTGATTTGAAATATCGATACCTTGCTTTGAAATCCTCGAAGTGCAATTTTTGACCAAAATTGCACTTACGAAATTTTCAAAGTAAGGTATCGATGGTATCGATATATCAATATGGCAGCCTACTTCATAGTAGGCATTGCAGAAGTAAAGAATGAAAATATAACCTTAATTTATGAATCTATATGTAGTGAAATTGAAATAAAAAATGTAATATAAAATGGTTTTTTCGTGTGCAGTACCGAGTTGTAAAAATAAATCAAGGTTCATGGTTCCTTCTGTAAAAAAATCGAAAGATATTCGTCAAAAGTGGCTCGATTTCTTAAAATATGCACCTCATCATAGAAAAGGATTATGCGAAGTTCATTTTACTTCTGATCAATTAATAACTTTTAGCGGTGATGCAGGTAAAAATGAAAATTATTTAGAGCGTGTTCATAAATTGGCTGACAGTACTGTATTCCCATTCCGAAGTATGGGAATGCAGTACTGTCAGCCAATTTATGAACATTTCTGATTTAATTAAATATGTATATTTATAGTACATATGGGGATTGTATTTGAATTTTATTTTGTAATTCATTTTTCAATTTTTTTTACCAGTCACATTAGTTACATTAGTGCAGCATTAATAATATATTATAACCGTTTAAATTTGCCCGCGGGTGTTTGGCTCGGTGGCGCAATCTGCTTCAGTTTTGCCCAACCTCATTCGGGAGATCGAAGTCTCTAACCTCGAAATTGTTAATTTGTAAATAATACTGAATAATGTGTAGAAGTGATAAATAATCATTCGGGTTTCTTCGATGAGTTTCCCCAAGTGTTTAAAAATCGGTGACCATAACTGTGGCTTCAACTTCCAGAGATTAAGTAAGTAACTACTGCAGAACGAGTAGGTTACAAGATTTTCATGAAGTTTTTGACGGTTTTCTTGCATGTCCCCTTTCATAAGGTGCAAACAAAGAGGATATAACTTCTGTCCTATCCTGAAGAAAATGAGTCGATCGACATCAGACATTGTCGAACTTATCACCGAGCGCCTTTCACCCACGGTATTTTCATTTCAATATGCGCTTTTCATTTCAACTATTCCTGCTTTAAACAACTTTCACTTCTTTCAAAGTATGTACCTCTTGTACGAATTGTTGATCGTAGGGCGCAGCAATCAATGATTGTGACTAATCGTAGACAAATTATTCCTGCGATGATGTTCCAGTTGCGAAGCATACACTAGCAAGTCAGCTTACAGAGCGTCCGATGTTTAGTATCAACTTTACCTCTTTTGGAATACCCATCACCCGAGCATAATCACGATTATGTTAACGTTAATCGCAGAATAGACCGTGAGCTTGGGCACATTATCGCAGTAGTAGTTCGGCACACTTGTCTACGACGAGTCGCTATTATTGATCGCTGCCTCCTACCACAAACACTTCATAAAAGGTTATTAGCTTGAAAGAAGTAAAAGTTATTTAACGCTGGAATAGTTGAAATGAGAAGCGCGTATTGCAATTAATGTACCGTGGGTAATAGGCGCTCGGTGACAAGTCTGACATTCTCCAATGTCCATCGAGTCATCTTTTTCCGGACAGGACACGAGCTACATCCGCTTCAGTTGCACCTGTACGAGATGACATATCAGAAAATCATGAGTCTTCATTAAAATCTTCTAACCTACTCGTTCTGCAGTAATACTTAATAATATCACTGGAAGTTGAAGCAACAGTTATTGGCCAAAATCGGACATCGGTTTTTAAACACTTGGGGAATATCATCGAAGAAACCCGAATGATTATTTCTTACCACTTCTACATATTAGTAATCATTATTTACAAATTAACGATTTCGATCTCCCGAATTGACAGGTACCGGGAGATCAGACTTTTGACACTTTTCGCTTAGCTCGTAAGACCGCAGCGCACTCTTCCGAAGCCAACTCTTAAAGCACCGAGCCAACCACTTCCAGCCAAATGTCAGGGAAATCCAAAATCAGGAGTTTTTGCCAGAGGTCATTCGGTATATGTTGTTACATGCAGAAAAGTTATGATATTTTGTAATTTCCATCGTTACACTAGAGGCAAAGAAGAGATGAGATAGAAGTGAGGTACACGTACACTTCACGTTTGACAGGTCGGTATATAAATTGGAACTTGTGATAGTATAATACAAAAGAGGAAATGTATCGATAAAGAAAAAATAATAATAAAGTAGTTACTCCATTATTGTAATCCAATAACATTGTAGTACTTATTTTTCTGCCACGACTTTAATTGCTGATAGTGAAGAAAAATCAAATTTATTGGTTGATCCATCCACTATCAACAATCAAAGTCGTGGCAGACAAATAATGAATACGATGGAATTGGATTACAATAATGGAGTAACTACTTTGTTATTATTTTTTCTTTGTCGATATATTGCCTTTTTCGTATTATACTAACCTTTAATATGCCGGAATTAAAAATCTCTAGAATTCTGCGGTACAATGCCACTGTAGGAATATCAAATTCTACCGACATGACATGCTTCGACAAGGTCTGTATCAACTTTAGCATTATATTGGGGGCACTGCACTAATCCTGTGGCACATTTTTCTATCTGGGAAAGCCGTGGTAGAAAAGTAAGAGATACGATAGAATTGGATTACAATAATGAAGTAATTATTTTATTATCTCTTTTCTTTATCGATATATTCCCCCTTTCGTATTATCAAAAGTTCCAATTATATATTATCGGAACGCTGTACAGCTGTACTACCATAATAATATGCCTTCCCAGATAGAAAAATGTGCCACAGGTTTAGTGCAGTGCCCCCAATATACCGCTAAAGTTGATACAGACCTTGTTGAAGCATGTCATGTCGGTAGAACCTGATATTCCTACCGTGGCATTGTACCGCAGGGTTCTAGAGATTTTTAATTCCGGCATATTGGAGGTAAAAAATGCATGTATACTGTCAGTACGGGAAGACGGTATATTATCGGAACGCTGTACAGCTGTACTACCATAATAATATGCTTTCCCAGATAGAAAAATGTGCCACAGGATTAGTGCAGTGCCCCCAATATACAGCTAGAGTTGATACAGACCTTGTCGAAGCATGTCATGTCGGTAGAACCTGATATTCATACCGTGGCATTGTACCGCAATTCTAGAGAATTCTTTTCTACCTAGGTTGATTTTTTACTGCGAAGAAAAATCAAATTTCCATCAATCCATCCCGTTCTCGTATGGCGCTGAAAACAAAAAATAGAATAACCACAAAGATATTGTTCTGTATAAGGGATGAAAATGAGGTTAAGACAGTCAGTTAGGAAGTAACTTATCTGATACCACTTCTTCCGAGATACAGATGTCTCCTTAACTGCTCTTCATGCACCAGCAACCAGAGAAAAATGACACTGCTTCCGTGCACTATCTTGATTATTAAAAAAAAATCCAAACGATTTGATAATAGCTAGCTGTCAGAGCGTCTGTTACATTCACCACTATTGAGATTCACTACTCCGATTACACTGAATTTTTACTTTTTATTAACAAGCGCGTCCGAGGATCGAAAAAATGCGAGGGAAATCGTTTCGCGAATGGAAATATTTTATTAATTTTGAAAAACAACTAAATATTCAAGGAATATATTCTTTCACACACTCTCACATACATTTTTGATGGCGTATGCGTGTGGCCGCATCTGTGTACACATTTCCGACCATGGCCGAATACCGCCGAAGACAGGCGGAATTTTTGTGACATTTTCACATATATATATCGCTCGAGAAATCGGATTCTCGACTTTTGAGGGGCGAGGGGCGTGGCTTCGCGTTGCTAAGGAAAAATCTCTGTTAATGTGTAACTTACAACATTTACTCTGGTCTCTATCGATAGAGAATAGTCGATTTATATGGCGTAACTAAGCATAGTTTTGGTTATAACCGTATATTTATTGAGAAAATTCGATGTTAAAATTAAGGGGTGAAGGGGGCAGACATTTTTCCTGTAAAGATACACGGGTGCTCGCGGCGACAGCGCTAGCGGCGTCGTTCTGACGACTTGAATGAACATGCCGCGAAACACTACCGTGTCTCTTGATGAGAAGCCAGACTAGAGGGCGCAGAGTTACTTATGTGAGTTGTTTGTATTTCGTTTGCACATTTTTAGTTTTCCGGATTTTACCGCGTCGAGTGGCCGGCTATACGGAGCTCGTGTAGTCTGCGATCGGAGTCGTGATCTTTCTCGAGTAACCACCGTGCATTACTGTACATTCTTGTGTGTGTGTGTGTGCGTATGCGTGGGTGTATTAATTTATAACAAAATACCTAAAACTGATGCAGAACTAAGTCGAAAATGGAGAGAGAGAATTAAATTTACACAATCAAATATTGCTATATCTGCTAATGCAGATCAACACCAGTCCCAAACCCTGGAGAATGTAACAGATTTTCAAGTCCCTGGAGGATCCAATATCGGTGAAAATACATCCAGTGAATATGATATTCCTTACACTACATTTTGTGCCCATAAAAAAACACAAAACGTGTGGCCGCCACACGCGGAAGAAGTGAAACTTCGATATCAGTTTCTCTGAATTTGATTCCGGTGGTATTAGTTTCAATTGGCTCTACGAAGAAGCATTGTAAAAGACTTGTATAGAGCCAATTGAAACTAATACCACCGGAATCAAATTCAGAGAAACTGATATCGAAGTTTCACTTCTTCCGTGTGTGGCGGCCACACGTTTTGTGTTTTTTTATAGGCACAAAATGTAGTGTAAGGAATATCATATTCACTGGATGTATTTTCACCGATATTGGATCCTCCAGGGACTTGAAAATCTGTTAGATTCTCCAGGGTTTGGGACTGGTGGTGATCTGCATTAGCAGATATAGCAATATTTGTTTGTGTTAATTTAATGCTCTCTCTCCATTTTTTTTGATATGTAATAGAACAACAACAAAAAGTAGACTCTTTCATACGAAAATTTTTTTCAAAAATGTCCTAACAAAGATACAGGGTGTCAAAGTTTCGAAAAAAAAATGGTTTTCTCATCATAACTTCTAAACTACTTGATCGATTTCCATGAAATTTCGCACACAAGCTAATGTAGAACAGCTCTAAGTAATAATTAAATAATTTTAAGAATTCTCCAGTGGCGTAGATACTAGGGGCCGGTACGCCCCTTTCCCCTTCCCAATCTTCGGCGCCACTGGATATTTTGCAAAGAAAATATAATTTTTGGATTTCCCGTTTAATTTAAAGGAAAAAATGATCCTTGCAAATTTTTGATTTATGGCTTCGTTTTTGAGATATTTATTTTAATTTATAGGGTTGCAAGCAGGCCAAAGCTATGTTGAACTCCATTAATTGTGATATGTGATAGAGCAACAAAAAAAAATATTCTGATGAGAAAATTTGTTTCAAAAATGTTTCCTAACAAAGATATAGGGTGTCAAAGTTTCGAAAAAAAAAATGGTTTTCTCATCATAACTTCTAAGCCACTGGATCGATTTCCATGAAATTTCGCACACAGGCTAATGTCGTACAGCTCTAAGGGGCCGTTCATAAATTACGTAAGGCATTTAGGGGAGGGGGGGTGTAGACTCAATATTATAAATTCTTACTATAGGCAGGGGAGTAGAGAATCTGATCTTACGTAAGATTTTGAATTGAAAATTTTAGTACTTTCGCGCTTATTATTGGAGCTATCAGATAGCGCCATCTGCACTTCAGCTCTCTAACTTAGTATTGAATCCGACAGAAATCATGTGCTGTCAGTACTTCTAGACATTCTTTTATTCTATTGTTGTTCTCGCCAACTGGGGATTTCCCCATTGTTTGAAACCTGCAAAATAGTCGTTATTTTAGTATTATTTATTTATTACATCTAACATGTCTGGATATTTATATCCACTGTTATTTAAAGCATGGGTAGAAGGTTATCCGAGTAAAACTCCAAAGACTTGTCAAGAAGAGTCAAACATATTTTGGAAAACCAATAAAGAAGCTTTTAAAAATGACTCCAGTGCATTTGAGAAATCTATTTCTCAAAAAATAAATGATTTGAAATAGCTTGCTGCTAAAAAAAAACAAACATGTTGGGTTATTTTTTTAAACAGGTTAGTTGGCACTTTTATTTGTACAGCCTTTTCAAAATATTACTATCAAAGTTTTAATAATTTTTTTAGTAAATGCAATCTATTAAATTTTACTTAACTAAACTTATCATTTATATATACTTTGGCTTGTATAATAAGTTATAATCAAGATCACTTTTTTACAGCAAAATGTGTCTGGTGGACCTCGTACTTCGATTGAAAATAACTCAACAGATTCTTCTATGGCATTATGCACTAGAGAAGTAGAGAATGCGCAAATACTGATCCAAAAAGAACCTATTTCTGATAAATCACAATCAACATCTCGTTCAACGCCAGCACAAGAAGAAATTAAAAAGAAAATTTCAGTGATGGAGAGTGAATTAAATACAAGTATTTTACGTCGTGATTCTGGTCTTGGAGGGCTAACAATCGATAGAGAAATCAAAAAAATGCAAAAAAATCTCGATGATACTACAAAATTATTCATTCAAAAAAAACGCAACGCTGAATATCAAAGAGTTTTCAGGACAAAGAGGCAGGCAGTATTAAAAGACGTCATAAAAAATCCTGTTGTAAAACAACAATTAAATGTGCACGAGACAGTTGGTCGTCCTCGATTGGAGGAAGTTCAACCTGAGCTGTTAAAAGTTTTAGCAGAAATTGCAAGTTTTGGAGGTGGTGCAGATGAAAAACGCCGAACTGAAATGATAAGAAGCTGTAGAACACTAGATGATTTAGCCAAAGAACTGCAGGCATCAGGTTTTAATCTATCACGGAGTGCTACATATCTTCGTCTTTTACCTAGATGTTCATCTACAATCCAAGGGAAAAAACACGTACATACAGTTCCGGTGAAATTAGCTAGAGCAACAAATGATGAACATAAAAGTCATCCGGATGGTACATTCTGTACTGCATCTATTCGAGCTATTGAGTCTCTCGCCTCAATGCTTGGACCTGCTTAGGTTTTTTTTTATCACAGGACGACAAAGCGCGTATACCAATTGGTAAAACTGCTGTAGAAAAACAAGCACCCTTTCTGATGCATATGGAATATCGAGTGCGACTGCCAGATCACGACTGGATTGTAGCAGAAAAACATAAATTAATACCTTCAGTATATGCTGGCATTGAAATTACTCCTGAAGGAATGGGCAGACCTGAAGCAGTAACATACAGTGGGCCTACATACATTGCAATAAGATCAGGAAAACATTCGTCATCATCTGCGCGCACTCATAGTATCGACTTAGAACGTCTTATGGAGTTGAAAGAATTCCAATCTTTAGCCAAAACTGACGATAATTGTGTGAAGCCAGTTATAGCCATGACTGTTGATGGAGGACCCGATGAAAATCCACGTTTTCCTCAAGTTATCTCTCATGCCGTTTCCCATTTTCAAAAATTTGATCTTGATGCTATATTTATTGTCACTAACGCTCCGGGACGAAGTTGTTTCAATAGAGTTGAGCGTCGAATGGCTCCATTAAGTCATCAATTATCTGGACTCGTTTTACCGTATGATTCTTTTGGGAATCATCTTGATGATCAGCGACGTACAGTTAATGAAGAACTTGAACTTCAAAACTTCAAAATGGCCGGTGATATTTTAGCGCAAATATGGAGTAAATTAATTATTGATGATAAACCAGTTGTTGCTGAATATATAAATCCCGGGAGTGACAATATTGATGTAAGCCCAGCGGAATGGTCTCCCGATTGGTACTGTAGACATGTAAGAGAATCTCAGTATTTACTGCAAATTAGTAAATGCACAGATTCTGAATGTTGTGGAAAATTAAGAAGTAGTTTGCGAATCATTTTACAAGATGGGTTTATTCCACCACCTTATCCTCTTCGACAAGCACAAGCTTTAGACATCCCACTTCTTAAAGATCAAGCGAATGCTAATTTTTGTCCCTTATTTGTACAATTATCTCTAAACATTGACATTCCTAGTCACCCAGACTTCATTTCAATACCATACGACTTTTATTGCCCTACAGTCCAAGCGCAATTGATTGCACGCACATGTCCAACGTGTGGATTGTACTTTGCATCGAATAAAAATGTTAAAATCCATCGTCAGTCAGTCCATAAGTATCAGTGTGCTCGCACTGAGAAAGTTCAACCGATTAAATTAATACGTCGTCGAGCTAAACAGAGTCTGTGCCTCACATCATACTGTAATAATATTCATGATGTAGAGTGGTACGATAATGAAGATATTGATATCGAAAAATTAGAAGAACCTGAAGAGCAAAAAAATGAATCAGTCTTCCCAGTGATGCACTTAATGTCAGATTGGTTAGTCAGTCCGTGGGTAAATAATAGTTAAAAGTTTAATTATTTATCTATTTTGTTCAACATCTCAGGTTTTACTGAACTGATTCTGGTCAACAAAGTGATGAATTAATAAAATTAATATTAATGCAGATAATTATTATTAATACAGATTATTATCAATACAGATGATTATTAATAATAAGATTATTAGTAGTAAGATGGCAATAAAGGATATTTTTTGATTAAACGGTCTTTTATTTTATAAATACGGTTATTTCTTACGAAAATGTCTTATCAAGGGGAAGGGGGGAGTAAATGGATTCTTATGATATCTTACAATAGGGGGGGGGGGAGGGCTAAATTAGCCTCAAAAACGTCTTACGTAATTTATGAACGGCCCCTAAGTAATAATTAAATAATTTTAAAAAATTCTCCAGTGGCGTAGATACTGGGGGCCGGTACCCCCCTTTCCCCCTCCCAATCTTCGGCGCCACTGGATATTTTGCAAGGATAATTTAATTATTGGATTCCCCGTTTAATTTAGAGAAAAAAATCACCCTTGCAAATTTTCGATTTATGGCTTCGTTTTTGAGATATTTATTTTAATTTATAGGGTTGTGAGCAGGCCAAAACTAGGTTGAACGTCATTAATATGTGATAGAACAACAAGAAAAAAGTAGACTCTTTCATGAGAAAATTTTTTTCAGAAATGTTTCCTAACAAAGATACAGGGTGTGAGAAAACCATTTTTTTCGAAACGTTGACACCCTGTATCTTTGTTAAGAAACATTTTTGAAAAAAATTTTCTTATGAAAGTCTACTTTTTTCTTGTTGTTCTATCACATATCATAATTAATGACGTTCAACCTAGTTTTGGCCTGCTCGCAACCCTATAAATTAAAATAAATATCTCAAAAACGAAGCCATAAATCAAAAATTTGCAAGCATGATTTTTTTCTCTAAATTAAACGGGGAATCCAATAATTAAATTTTTCCTGCAAAATATCCAGTGGCGCCGAAGATTGGCAGGGGGAAAAGGGGGGTACCGGCCCCCACTATCTACGCCACTACAGAGTTTCTTTAAATTATTTGATCATTACTTAGAACTGTATTACGTTAGTCTGTGTGCGAAATTTCGTGGAAATCGATCAAGCAGTTTAGAAGTTATGATGAGAAAACCATTTTCTTTTCGAAACTTTGACACCCTGTAACTTTGTCAGGAAACATTTTTGAAAAAAATTTTCTTATGAAAAAGTCTACTTTTTTCTTGTTCTATCACATAAAAAAATGACGTTTTACCTGGTTCACCCTGAATATCTCTATAATTGAGTAGTCTTTGAAGCAAAAAGCATTTAAAATTTTGAAGCCACAGT
This sequence comes from Xiphydria camelus, assembly GCA_963678675.1. Lineage (NCBI taxonomy): Eukaryota > Metazoa > Arthropoda > Insecta > Hymenoptera > Xiphydriidae > Xiphydria > Xiphydria camelus. The sequence goes on along the minus strand of OY783193.1, from coordinate 14,957,425 downwards.
GAAAAATGTGGGATTTCCTATCGCTTGGTATACATACACTGAGAGAAGAGTTTATTTGTAGTTAATAAATGTTTGCTTGGTTTTGACGAAAGAAATATTTCATTGTGGGTCAAGTTTTAAATTAATTACTAGGACATCGCTCTTATTCAAACAAAAATAAAATAATACCTAACGAATATTTACTTGGGGCCCAAAGAAATATTTCTTTTGCCATAATGAAGTATACATATATTAACTATAAACAAACTCTTTTCTTATTATAATAGGAGGTGTGTACAAATGTGGGTATTTTGATTGCAATTATCTCAAGTTTTAAACCGTTAATTCCTTTAATGCATTAAGAAAAAAGTTAAATATTACTGTTCTCTGTACGTAGTTTTGATTTCATAAGATTCTCTGGAAAAGTGGTTTTTCAGCTCAACTGCCGTAAGGTAGCGCGACAATCTCAACCAAAAGTTTCTTCTCATATATAGGTACTTGTTTTAAAGTTCGATAATTCAATTGGGCTTTTGTGTAGAAGAACCTATATAATATAAAATACTGACATGTGTGTGATATCTATTAATATATAATACTAGCGACCCCCTGACTTCGCACGAGTATATTGTGAATTGATTTTGGCCGTCATTTGACGAATTTTTAGCAGATATCTATAGATAGGGAGCCATGCTACGCTAGAAAAAAACATGTATTTAATTTAAATTGGAAAGTATATTTCTTTTATTAATTTATCTTAAGGCCAGCGGATAGACAATGTTTTTTACTTTTTTATTTGGAGTAAAAACGTGTACATTTTTGGGTGTGCCAACTCTGGAGCAAGCCACATACAATTGACAGTGTGAAAAACATGAATTTTCCGAATTTAAGCCTACAAGAGTCAACGATTGACCTTGTGCTTTGTTGATGGTAATAGCAAAAGCAAGACGCAAAGGGAACTGGAGCCGCTTGAATTCGAATGTTAAATCGTTGGAAATCATAGGTATGCGTGAATGAGTATGTCTTCGCCTTTGAATTTGCCAGTGACGATTGTTGCCTCGATGGTTGGCACTAAGGGGTTTTTCGTGTAACTGATTTGGAATATTATGTCAGAAGTAAGCAATTCCAAATGAAGGTCATGGTCGAGGTCAAATCCAATATCACCATTGTATAGGAACGGACAAATCCTAAACGCTACTATCAAAAAGAATTTTTATATGGCCCATAGCTTTCATGGTACGAAGCCGAACTGTACTTGACCTCAATTTTACCTCCGCTGACCATAAAGGTCATATGAAAAAAATGGTCAAGGACATACTTGAACGTGAAATCTCCCGCTCTTATCATTTCCGGTATCAAAAATAGGGGTTCCTATTTCAAAAAATCAATTTGACCTTGATATGACCTTGACGGTCATGGTCAAGGTCAAACCTAATATGATCATTGGGTAGCCAGGGAAAAATCCTAAAAGTTTTGAATTAAATATTCTTCTCTAAAATGATTTTCCGCTGAGATAATAAGCCGTACCGGGACTTTTTGAACACCCTGTATCAGGTGACACGCCAGTGTCTCGCGGCATGTTCGTCGAAGTTAGTTTCGTCAGAAACGAACGACAGCGCTGTCGCCGCGGGCACCCGTGTATCTTTACAGGAAAAATGTCTGCCCCCCCTTCACCCCTCAATTTTTACATCGAATTTTCTCAATAAATATATGGTTATAACCAAAACTATGCTTAGTTACGCCATATAAATCGACTATTCTCTATTGATAGAGACCAGAATAAATGTTATAAGTTACATATTAACAGAGATTTTTCCTTAACAACGCGAAGCCACACGCCTTGCGCCTAAAAGTCGAGAATCCGATTTCTCGGGCGATATACATATATATGTCAAAATGTCACTCTAATTCCGCCTATCTTCGGCGATAGTCGGCCATGATCGGAAATGTGTACACAGATGCAACACGCATACGCCATCAAAAATGTATGGGAAAATGTGTGAGAGAATATATTCCTTGAATGTTTGGTTATGGTTTTCAAAGTTAATAAAATATTTCCATTCGCGAAACGATTTCCCTCGCGTTTTTTTCGATCCTCGGACGCGCTTGTTAATAAAAAGCAAAAATTCAATGTAATCGGAGTTATGAATCTCAATAGTGGTGAATGTGACAGACGCTCCGTATAGTTTAATAATCATTTGTATTTTTTTCGAATAATCGAGATAGTGAATGGATGCAGTGCTATGTTTCTCTGGTTGCCTGTGCATCAAGAGCAGGAAAGCAGACGGCAGTATCACAGAAGAATTGCCATCAGATAAGTTTAATTACCATCTGACATCTTTAACCTCACTTTCGATGGAAGGACAAATATCTTTGTGGTAATTCTATTTTTTGTTTTCAGCCTCATGCGAGCACGGGACGAATCGATGGTTTTTTTCTCTGTCACAATCAAAGCCGTGGGATAAAAATAGGAGATACAATGAATTGGAACACAACAATCAAGTGATTACTTTCATTATTTTTTCTCTATCGATATATTTCCTCTTTCGTCTATTACAAGTTCCAATTTACACACCGACCTGTCAAACCTGAAGTGTACATGTACCTCACTTCTATTTCATCTCTTCTCCGCCTCCGGTGTAACGAGAGTCAATGAGGAATCACTGATACCGATTAGGGTTCGAGGGTTATTCCATATTCTTTCTAGCACAGCATCGATATTTTACTGCACCTGTATTCTTCTGGGACTTCCTAAAATAATTATGAAAACCCCATATGATTGTTATTTACAATTTGTTACAGATCGTATGCGAACCTGAGGGGGTTTCTCTCGAACGAGGGATCATCCACTTATTGTTCCAAGAACCAGTTGCATTAGTGCATTCGGCGAGCTGGATCTGCTGCCTCGAGTGCATGGACGTGCGTCACTTTAAATAGATGAAAATTTTCATCCTTCAATATCCTCCCTACCATGGTTTTCCTGATTCTAACCTCTGTTGCCACAACCCGAATACTCGTCGAAGTTTATTCCTTATTCTTTCTAGCACAGATCGATATTATGCTGCACCTGTATTCTTCTGAGACTTCCTGAAATAATTATAAAAACCCCATACAATTCAGCCCTGACAAGTACAATCTTATCGAGCTGTACTTTATTGAGGAGATCTTTCGATGTAATGATTACGAAATGTTTCTATAATATTTTGCAACATTCGCGAATTTATCGAGAAATATATATTTCTAACATACGGTAGTATTCACGAATATTGTAAAATATCGCAGGAATGTTACAGAAAAGTTACTTGCGAAAACGTGCTTTGTGGGGTGTAAATGATTATACCAGAGGCGGAAAAGAGATGAAATAAAAGTGAGGTACATGACAACTTCACGTTTGACAGGTCGGTATATAAATTGGAACTTGTGATAGTATAATACGAAAGAGGAAATATATAGATAAAGAAAAATAATAATAAAGTAGTTACTCCATTATTGTAATCCAATTCCATTGTATCCCTTATTTTTCTGCCACGACTTTGTTGATAGTGGATGGATCAACCAATAAATTTGATTTTTCTTCACTATCAACAATCAAAGTCGTGGCAGAAAAATAAGGGATACAATGGAATTGGATTACAATAATGGAGTAACTACTTTATTATTATTTTTTCTTTATCGATATATTTCGTCTTTCGTATTATACTATCACAAGTTCGAATTTATATACCGACCTGTCAAACATGAATTATACATGTACCTCACTTTTATTTCATCTCTTCTTCGCCTCTGGTATATAACGATGGAAATTACAAAATATCATCATCATTTACACCCCACAAAACACGTTTTTGAAAGTAACTTTTCTGTAACATTCCTGTGATATTTTACAATATTCGTGAACACTACCGTATGTTAGAAATATATATTTCTCGATAAATTCGCGAATGTTGTGAAATATCATATAAACGTTTCGGAATCATTACGTCGAAAGATCTCGATAAGGTACAGCTCCCCATGCACCTCACTTACAAAGCCCAATTGACGGGTGTGAGGGGGGGTTGAGCTTCCCCTGCCGGGCGCGTCCCTAGGTGGCGGATAAGGGGAATGGCCGATCTGATCAACGCCCCAGTGGCGCGAAAGGATCGGTTAACGGGAGAGATAAGCACTTCCAATGGTGCATAAACCCACCAACGGGAGAGTGAAGGCTCTCGTCGTGGACCAAAAGCTCCCCCCATACATAAGGTGTGAGCTACCGTGCTGAGTTGTTGTATGGCGCAGGGGGTAAGATGCGTTCCCAAACGGTGCCTCCAAGATACCGGGCGCCCTCTGGGAGTAAATAGCCAAGCCCTGGGTGAACGGACCTCTCTCCAGGTGATACCGCTTATGTCTGACACTCGTGGGACAAAATGGACCTGAATAAAAAAAGAAACGAAACTACGGAACAACCATCTGGGGCGGAAACGAATCAGATGGGGGACGGAGAAATGAACAGAAGACACAGGGTCGTCAAGCAGAGGTTTAGTGGAGCTGCGAGGCGACGACTGAATAAACAGACGCAAGGGGGGGGGTAAGGACTGAACAAGTCCGCGCAACCCCTGGGACGGCGACAGATGGGGCTAGAGACGGAAGTGGGAGGGGGACTAAGATATTTAACCCCGAACACCATACGCCTAGCCCCAGCACGACACAGACTGAGAAAAAGACTCGGACTGAGACATACGCACAAAAGGCGACAAGGATGTTCAGGTGGGCCCTTGTATCAGAAGGGTACCCTGATAGACGACTGACGACGGACGAACTGACAGCGATCAAGAGGCTGCTTAAAGCCCAGATCCTGTCAATACCCGACGGCACAAAGATACCCATCTTCGAGGGGATGTGGGAAAGAGACGGTGCGGCCGTAATAGGGTGCACCGACGAAGAGACTGGGATGTGGCTGAAAAGCCTATTCCCAGAGAACAAGATAGGAAACCTCATCCTCAACGTGGTCTCGACCGAGGAGCTCCCGAAGCGACACAGGGTAGTAGTCCACGTTGAGGATGAGGAAATGACAGCCTCGGAGGCAGTACAGTTTCTGGCAAAACAGAATACGGGACTGGTCACAGAGGACTGGACGGTTGTCAAGGGCAGTGAAAGCAAGGGAGCTACTAGCGCCCACTTCGCTGCACTCGTCAATGATAAGGCGTTACGGGTCTTAGAAGCCTGTAACTTCAAACCTCACTGCGGGACTCAGAGAGCAACTGTGAAGTTGCTTGAGAATAACCGCGGTGGGGATTAGGACAAAATTGAGAAAGACGGGTGAACCCAGATATGGCTCACTCGACACTCAATGTTGTACAAATTAACTTGCATCATAGCAAAAGCGCCTCGGCCATATTGGTCAAGGAGCTAGCGAAGATGCACACAGGCATAGCACTAATACAAGAACCGTGGGTGGTAAATGGTGCTATAAGAGGACTTTGAGAAAGCGGGAGCTTACTCTTCACGAACTCTGAGGATAAGATTAGAGCCTGTGCATTCTTGTAAAGGGAGTGCAGGCGGTTTTCATTCCACAACTGAGCTGCGGAGACCTGGCGGTAGCTAGGGTAAACCTGGCAGATAGGAGTTGAAGCAAACTAGAGTTTATCATAGGGTCAGCGTACTTGCCCTATAACTCAGCAGAACCTCCACCTACAAGGGAACTCAAAAACCAAGTAAAAGAGGTGAGGAAAAGGAAGGGTGAACTCCTGGTGGGGTGCGACGCGAACTCCCATCATGTAGGATGGGGGAGCACTAACACCAATATGCTAGGGGAGAATCCCTTCACGAATACATCCTGGCATCAGATCTGTCTATACTGAACAGGGGAAATGAACCTACCTTCATGGACCGAAGGAGACATGAAGTGCTGGATATTACCCTATGTTCTGCGGGAGTACTGGATTGGGTGGGGGACTGGAGGGTTTCCAAAGAACCTTCAGGATCAGACCACAGCCAGGTGCTCCTTACGATAAAAGGGCATCGGGAGGGGGCCTCTAAAAGGAACCCTAAAAAGACAGACTGGGATAGGTATGTGAAGGAACTAAAACAGAGGATCCAGGACGTACCTACCCGGTTCTGCAATAAGAATCAGCTCGAGGTGAAGGCCGGACGTTTCGCAGAGGCGCTGAGACTGTCATACGAGGCTTGCAGTGTAGAAAATATCCCCAAGGGAACCAAAAAGGTCAACTGGTGGAATAATAAGCTGGCCTCAACTAGAGGCCTGTTAAGGAAAGCTTGGAATAGGGTCAAGAACGCTAAAGACCTAACTAAGAAAGAAAAAGCACTGGAGGAGAGAAGATCCCTTCAGAGAAAATATAATAAAGAACTGGCACATGCTAGGAAAACAGGCTGGAGGAAATTCAGCAGCAGCATTGAGGAGTATGCTGAGGCCTCCAGACTAGTTAAAGTACTGGGGGGAAAGAACAACGCAAATGTGGGTTGTTTAATCAAACCAGACGGACAATATACTTGGAGCACGGAGGAAACTCTGGAGCTCCTGCTTGAGGAGCACTTTCCGGGCTTTGAAAGAACGAGAGAATGGAGGCAAGAGAGCAGGTATGGGCAAAAAGCACCAAACTGGGCTCTTGCTGCTAAAATTGTATACCCTCAGGCGGTTGAATGGGCTGTTAGTACATTCAAACCACTGAAGTCACCAGGTCCAGATGGCATCTACCCCTTAATGCTTCAAAGGGGTCTAGAAGTCATAATTGGACTATTAACTAAACTGCTTAGAGCTAGTGTTGCTCTTGGTACAGTTCCAAGGGTCTGGGGAGAGGCAAGGATTGCCTTCATACCCAAACCCGGAAAAAACGGCTATATTAAGCCAAGAGACTTCAGACCCATAAGCCTAACTTCCTTTGTGTTGAAAACCTTGGAAAGGCTTATGGATAGACACATTAAAAGTTCATACATAGCCGAACGACCTCTATCCCCTGCACAATATGCCTATAGGGAGGGCAGATCCACAGAGACTGCCCTACACCACCTTGTGGCAAGGGTGGGGGAACAGATAGAGGAAGGGGGCTATGCTATGGCACTCTTCATAGACACTGAAGGAGCGTTTGATCGCACCAGATACAATGTAATAACCGAGGCCATGTCTAGTAGAGGGATACCAGAAACACTAATAGACTGGACTCGGAGCATGTTGGCGAACAGATTGGTGATCGCCAAGAAAGATGATATAGAGGTAAGGGGGCGACTATCGGGAGGATATCCGCAGGGAGGGGTTTTATCACCTCTACTGTGGTGCCTCGTAGTGGACGAACTCTTAGAACTACTGAGGAGGGAAGGATTCCTGGTCCATGGCTATGCAGATGAAGCTGCGGTTGTGGTCAGGGGCAACTTCCTTAGTGTACTAAGGGACAGAATGAACTGTGCCGTACGAACAGTGGATGAATGGTGTAAAAAGACCAATCTCTCGGTGAACCCGGAGAAAGTGTCTGCCATGATATTCACTAGAAAATACAAGGTGGAGTACCCGGAACCATTAAGGTTCAGGGGGACAAACATCGAGTATGTCAGAACACAAAAATACTTGGGTGTCGTCTTAGACACCAAGTTGCATTGGAAAGAACATATCACATGCCAGATCGCGAAGGTATATGCCTCGCTATGGGCATGCAGAAGAGCAATGGGCAGAAACTGGGGCTTTAGTCCCTGGGTCTGTCTGTGGCTGTACAAAATGGTGTTACTGCCAAGATTACTGTATGCAGCAGTGATTTGGTGGCCAAGAGTAGGGAGGATCGAATCAAGAAACCGGTTGAAAGCCCTTCAGGGCGTGTTCCTGAGGCCTGCAACAGGGGCGATGAGATCCACACCAACTGAGGCCCTAGAGGTGGCACTTGATGTGCTGCCTCTTGACCTTTTGATAAGAGAAAGAGCGGAACTCTCTGCATACAGGATGAACTGCCTTGGGGAGTGGACCAGGGCAAGGACAGCACACACCAGACTAGGCGTGCTTGATCAAGGATCTATGTCCTTGAGACAGGATAAGATAGCCAGGAAATACCAGATCAGGAAGGCCTTTGTGGTCTAAATACCTGAGAGGAATCACTGGGAAATTAGTAAGAGGACTCCGGGTCCCACAGTCAGGCACTGGTACACGGATGGGTCGGGGTACGGGGGTCGCTTTGGGGCGGGAGTCTTTGGACCTCAAGAAGACCTCAGGGTAAGTATCGCCCTGGGAGACAAAGCCACAGTGTTCCAGGCGGAATTCTTGGCAATAAAACACTGCCTGGAACTACTTGTAGAGCAGCGCACTGCGAACAAGTATATTTATATTTGGTCTGACTGTCAAGCTGCTATAAAAGCACTCCACAGGACAAGCACAAATTCACAGATTGTGTGGGAGACTATGGAAGTGCTAGAGATTCTAGGGAAAACCAACAAGATTACTTTTGCTTGGGTCCCCGGACACACAGGAGTCCATGGTAACGAGATAGCCGACGTACTGGCGAAAGAGGGCACCAGAAAGGAGAACCTCATGCCAGTGGGAGTCCCCTTTGCCATGGGCAGGTTAGAGATTAAGAGGAAATTCCACAGGGAGCATTTTCACTGGTGGACTAATCTAGGAACGGGCAGACAGGCGAGGAATCTAATGCCTCGCCTAGCACAAAAGAGAGCCAGGTTACTAGTGAACATGAACAGGATAAGCCTGAGCATTACAATCAGACTATTAACTGGTCACGGAAAGTTCAACTCACACTGCAGGAGACTAGGTCTATCGGAAACGGATAGATGTCGATACTGCAAAGTGGAGAGGGAAGATGCCCAGCACCTGCTGCTGGAATGTCCAGCACTAGGGGCTTATAGACACCGTCTGATAGGCGAGGCTTTTCCTAGCCTGGAAAGGGCTAGAGAGCTAGGGGTGGAATGGATATGTGGACTAGCCAAAAAGGCCAAGATGCAAATCTAAGGTACACCCCTAATCACAGCGGGGCTACAATAAAACTATTAAGTTTTCGGTGGCGTTCAGGGATGATTAGCGTCCTAACCGCTTTTATTATTATTATTATTAAGGTACAGCTCGATAAGATTGTACTTATCAGGGCTGAATTATATAGGATTTTTATAATTATTTTAGGAAGTCCCAGAAGAATACAGGTGCAACAAAATATCGATGCTGTGCTAGAAAGAATAAGGAATAACCCTCGAACCCTAATTGGTATTAATGATTCCTCATTGACCGTCGTTACACCAGAGGCGAAGAAAAGATGAAATAGAAGTGAGGTACATGTACACTTCACGTTTGACCGGTCGGTATATAAATTGAAACATGCGATAGTAGTATAATACGGTATCCGATTTTTGCCAATAACTGTTGCTTCAACTTCCAGTGATATTAAGTATAATATTACTGCAGAACGAGTAGGTTAGAAGATTTTCATGAAGACTCATGATTTTTTGACATGTCATCTCGTACAGGTGCAACCGAGGAGGATCTAGCTTTTGTCCTATCCGTAAAAAGATGACTCGATGGATATTGGAGAATGTCAGACTTGTCACCGAGCGCCTATTACCCACGGTACATTAATTGCAATACGCGCTTCTCGTTTCAAATATTCCAGCGTTAAATAACTTTTACTTCTTTCAAGCTAATAACCTTTATGAACTGTTCATGGTAGGAGGCAGCGATCGATAATAGCGACTCGTCGTAGACAAGTTCGTCTATTAAAACTAAAAGGCAATTCGGTGTGCTGAACTACTACTGCGATAATGTGCCCGAGTTCAAGGTCTATTCTGCGATTAACGTTAACGTAATCGTGATTATGCTCGGGTGATTGGTGTTCTAAAAGAGGTAAAGTTGATACTAAACATTGGACGCTCTGTAAGCTGACTTGCTAGTGTATGCTTTGCAACTGGAACATCATCGCAGGAATAATTTGTCTACGATTAGTCACAATCATTGATCACTGCCTCCTACGACGAACAATTTGTACAAGGTAAATACTTTGAAAGAAGTGAAAGTTATTTAAAGCAGGAATAGTTGAAACGAAAAGCATATATTGCAATGAAAGTATCACGGGTGATAGGCGCTCAGTGACAAGCCTGACATTCTCCAATGTCCATAAGTGATCTTTTTACGGCCAGGATACGAGCTAGATCCTCTTCGGTTGCACCTGTACGAGATGACATGTCAGAAAATCATGAGTCTTCATGAAAATCTTCTAACCTACTCGTTCTGCAGTAATACTAATATCACTTGAAGTTGAAGCAACAGTTATTGGCAAAAATCGGACACCGATTTTTAAACACTTGGGGAAACTCATCAAAGAAACCCGAATAATTATTTCTTATCACTTCTACACATTATTCATCAGTATTTACCAATTAACGATTTCGAGGTTAGGTGCTTCGATCTCCCGAATTGACAGCTATCGGGGGATCAGGGGCCCCTTTCTCGAATTCGCTCGTATCTTTGCGTGCACGCTTCTTAGCGAATAGACCAATCAGGATCAAGTATTCCGTATCAGGAAACGTATACGCATCTTAGCGAGTAGACCAATCAGGACCCCCACCACAACGGAATACTTGATTCTGATTGGTCTATTCGCTAAGAGGCGTATACGTAACTTTGCGAGTGACTCGAGAAAGGCCCCTCAGACGTTTGACACTTTTCCCTCGGCTCGTCAGACCGCAGCGCACTCTCCCGAAGCCAACTCTAACTATAAATGACTAGAGCACTGACCCAACCACTTCCGGCTAAATGTCAGGGAAATTCGAAATCCGGGGTTTGCCAAGGGACATACGGTATACCGAACTTACTCTACGTAGAAATTAAGAAACTATCTTAATCTGAGTTAACCAATTCTATAGATAATAATGACAGAGTTATTAAAAATTATATATTTCCTCTTTCGTATTACACTATCCAAAAATTAATGAAATCTTGCCACAAAAACAGATTCTCTGAAAAAAAAGGCGGCATGTTCATTCAATGCCAAAAAATTGATACGTAAAATACTCTCCAAGAAAGATTTGAAATCAATTAAGATCGCAATGTTCAAGATTTATATATAAAAAATAAAAGGCATCATTTGAAAGGAAAATGATTGTAAATCAAGCTACTAAAAAATTCGACTAAAAATGTATTAAAAAATTTTCATAAAAAAGAACTTGCCGCGTCTCTTCCCTTCAAAATAAAAAATGCAGACAGGTAGAACATTATATTCGATGTTTATGCACTTATGATTTTAAATAAATTCATACACTTATGTGATACCACCAGTATATAGTCGAAAAAATATGAACACTCTCTCTCTCTCTCTCTCTTAAACGCGGCAACTTCTTTTTTATGAAAATTTTTTTATAAATTTTTTTAGTCGAATTTTTTAGTAACTTGATTTACAATAGTTTTCCTTTCAAATGATGGCTTTTGCTTTTTATATATAAATCTTGAACATGGCGATCTTAATTGATTTCAAATCTTTTTTGGAGTATTTTACGTATCAATTTTTTGGCGTTGAATGAATATGCCGCCTTTTTTTTACAGAGTAAGATTTACTAACTCAGAAACCTTCGAGGGCATGCGTCCAACCATTTCCCAAAGTTTCATCACAATCGGATGAACGGTTTAGGAAAGCATTTGATATGGCCTTGAAGGGCATGGTCAAGGTCAAATCCAATATGATCATTGGGTAGCCAGGGAAAAATCCTAATAGTTTTGTATTAACCATTTTTCTCTAAAATGATTTCCCGCTGACTTAATCAGCCGTACCGGGACTTTTTGGACACTCGGATAAAATAAACAGACTTCAAGACGGTAGACCCAAGAATGGGTCTATATTTTATATTCGGTTTTTTATACGCTATATTATTTGCTTAAGATCTAGGAAACTTACTAAAAAGTAGGGCCGTGTGACTGAGGACACAGAGCAACATGGGATCATAGTACATTGATAACACGGGGCATAGAACATTCTTTACACTTCCCCTCCTAGGTGAAAATTCACTGGTTTCTTAATATAACGAATTTTCTTATCGTCCCTTACTGTAGACAATTCCGAAATTGCTAAAACGGTTCGATTAACAGTGAATGGTAATGATTCTCCTGGTTTTTTTTTTAAATCTGACATCGTAATTGGTTCCGGTATTCTCGGAATTATAACAGCCTACGTAGATTTGCTGAGAAGGTCTTACAAAATATTGAAATAATGGAATAATCAGTTTGTATATTTTGAATTTTAGAAATACTAGAAAAGTTATTATACCGATAGCGGTGTATCCAGTATATTTAAGGGCTTTTATGAATTGTTCATACATAGTTACAGTTCTATGGTGATTTGCGAGTGTCTGGATTTGCGCGTTAATGTCATCTAGGCTATTATCTAGATCTTTTAGTCGATTGGGTTAACTATCTGTGACGTATCTAGTGGTTAATTTTAACTCATTCTGAAATATATTCAATTGAGAGGTTTTATTTATAATTTAATAAAGAAGGGAATTATTGAAAATGACAATATCCAAATCTAAATCTTTTTTTGCCTTGTTATTTTCTGCTCTTACTGTTATTTCCCCAGTGGTTGCTATACAACCTCCATCTAACCTAAGTAAATAAGTTCCTTTTATTTGAAGATTCCTAATCTTATTATCGGTACAAGCAATGCGTAATATTTCTTGTTTTAACGATGTGACAATCCAATGCTTATTGTCTGTAAATTGTATCCACAGGGGCGTTGAAATTTTAATGGTTGATAATAGGCAGAATTCGTGTGCCTTTTGATTATGAGTTAACAATGCTAGAAGACATTCTTTTTCGCTATTTATTAAAAAGTCGGGACTAATTCTTTTGCAGATTTTAAGTGCATTACTTTGCTTACACTTTTCTAATTGAGTTTCGTCGTATAGTACAAATTTTGTTTGGATACTGTTGATAAGAATAAATTATCTCTGAGGCACGTAAAAGGTTATTAAGCAATTACCCACAGCATGGGGTACTGGAAGGATCTTATGCGAACTGAATTTTTCCCTCTCTATATAGTAAAGGTATGTGAAGTTTATACAATAGTTTATCATTTATACATGCTAGACTGTTTTCACTTATACTGGTTAATACATTAAAATATTTCTCATCAATTGGAACAGGAAAGTCGTCTTCAAATCCTAAATGTTGTAAAGCTTGAAATAATACTTGTGGTTGTAGAATTTGTGGATGAACAAATCCGTGCCTGCCGTCAGTAATAGCGTTTAAAAAGTTGTTTATATCTTCTGCGTATTCGCTTACAATATTAGTTAATCCTATTATCAATTAGGTTGGCTTCGTTATTACGAGAAAGATTCGAAAGTTTATCCAAATTTTGATCTACGGTTTTAACTTACTGTATGTTTTCTAGATTATTCAATATCTGTGTTTTTATGATATGAGTTTGATTTTTTACTAAACTGCAAATTTGTTTGCTATCATCCCGTATTTTATCAATTTCTGAATTATAATATTCTGCATCACTACTGGACATAGTTCCAAAAAGGATCTTAGAGATTTCTCCTATAGGGTTTAAGACACCGCGCTTACTTCGGATTCTACGTCCTAAAGCATGATTTAATATCAAATTTTGACGTAAAGCGCGAGTTACCCTATTTTCAAGGATTTTAATTTCATCTTGGGCATTACAATAAAATCCTTTAAGAGATTGGTTACATAGTGTTTTTATAGAGAATAGAAGTTGTAGAATAGACTCTTTTGTACGATCGATTGTTTTTAGATCTACCCAACTAACAATAGGAACATTCCAGGTTTGATGGTATAATTTTACGTCGGCGAGAGGTGTTCCAAATATGCAGGAATCCGCCTCCAGCGGATCCAAGTTAGTAGTTAAGCTAATAGAGTTCTGGGTCACTCTGGGGACCCTAGACTTGTCCCCACCCCCTCCTAGGAGCCCTAGCCTTACCCCCACTCCCTGAGCGCTGCCATTGCTAGCCTAACCCCGACCCCGGAGTGCCGCCATTGGTAGCCTAACCTTACCCCCCCTCGGTGACCCCCACGCCCACCTGGGGACTCTAGCCTTACCCCCACTCCCGGAGCGCCGCCAATGCTAGCCTAACCCCGCCCCCGGAGTGCAGCCATTGGTAGCCTAACCTTACCCCCCCCCGGTCACCCCCACTCCCACCTGGGGACCCTAGCCTTACCCCCACTCCCAGAGCGCCGCCATTGCTAGCCTAACCTTACCCCACCCCACCCAACCGATCCACGCGAGCGATAACGTCACAAGGCGCGGACGCGCACACGCGCATGCGCACACGCACACGCACATGCGAGCCTCACCGGTCCTCTGACCTCGAATATTGCGGATCCCCTAGCCTTACCACCAATCCCGAGGCTCCGCCATTGCTAACCTAACCTTAACCCCACCCCCGAGGTGCCGCCATTGCTAACCTAGCCTTACGCCACACTCGAGGCGCAGCCATTGCTACCCTAACCTTATCCCTACTCCCGGAGCAGAGCCGTTGTTCCCACCCCATCCCACCCCCACCCCGGCCCGTACGAGCGATGACGTCATAGCCCGCGCACGCGCTCATGCAAGCCTCACCGGGCCTTATAGACTACCCCCCCCCCCCCCCCCCCCGCCGAACCGAGCGCGTCACATTCCTGAGCGATGACGTCATAGCTTCTCGGGCACGAACACGTTTGGTTCCGCGCATCTGAAGGACTGTGCATCAGACCCAGGTGACTGAAGATGTAACCCTATAAATGAATGTAAATATAGGTGTGGCTGGATAAGATTACGATTCTAAATATGAATTTGGAGGAATTATTTATTTATCCAACTCTGCTGTGCGAATCATTGAAACCCAGCCACTTTACAAATAGTCTATTTCCGCGTCTCTTGAGCACCCGCTCCACGAGGTAGACGTCGGGATGCATGACCGCGGCGAGTTCCTCCTCGTAGAAAGCACCATCGATGGGCTGATCCTGGTAATCCTTCAGCCGGTACGTCACTGGATCGGTGCTCTTTATCCTAATGATGGTGAGTATCTCCGTTGTCCAGTTGGGTGTGTAACCCTTCTCGAAGACATGCTTGAACTTGCTGACACGTACTTTGTCACCGAATCGGAACTTTGGCTTCTTCTTCAGCGTCCCTGCTTTATGATTCTTGCACACGCGGTGCAACAGCTCTTGGGCGTTTCGAGCGGTGACCTCGCTCGGTTTCATCCAAATGGTTCGATGTTTGCTGTCGTTGTACGAGTACACCAAGTCGGGCAAAATATCCGTCCACTTGTAATTTCCGCGTAAGCTGAATTGCATCCACATCTTGCTCTTGAGGGTGCGATTGAAACGTTCGAAGATGGAAGCTTTCAGATTGCTGAAGGTCGAGTACAGGTTGATGCCGTGTCGCTGCATGAGAGTCTCGAACTTGCTGTTGTAAAATTCCTTGCCAGAGTCGACTTGCAGGTTCTTCGGTACACGTCCCTGCTCGAGAACGATCTTCATGGCGGCCGTAACGTCATTGGCGTTCTTGCTCTTGGATGGCACGGCCCAGGCGAATTTCGAAAATACATCGATAACCGTCAGCAGAAAGTGATATCCATCGTTAGCTCTCGCGTAAGCCGACATGTCGACGAGATCCGCTTGCCAAGTCTCATCCAGGCCGCGAATGTCAATACGCCGACGCGGAAAATTTCTTCCTGCTGGCTTGTGAAGTTCCGCCACCACAGCTAACTTCTCTTCATCCATCGGTCCTCCAGTGCTTTCAATCTGGTGTCCAACTGGTTAATGAGTTCGGAACTGCGCAGCGTCAACTCTTCAAAGCTCTCGTTGTCTACACGTTGTTTCTTCAAATTCTCCCGAAAGTTGGAATCCAGAACTTGAACTATCACATTGACATTGTCGATTTTGCTTCGCATGGCCGTTGTGATCTGATATATATATGGTACGAATTTCCTGCCGTATTAGACTCTGCATGACACTCAATGTAACAGTATCGTGCTGTTGTGTGGGCGGGGCAACATTGCACAGTCTTCTATTCGCCACGTCGTACTGTCCATCAACGGTAAATTTGAATCAGTCGCCGGCAGGTCCCAGAGGACCGCGTCCACTCCTGCTGTTCAACTGTCGTCCGAACACGTCGATGCTCATGTTGGTACTGACGAAGAGACATCGTGCGGTCCCACTAATAAATCATGTCGGCTTCGCGCAATTCCTCGATGATGGATATGATCTCGTTGGAGTGACCAGAGTTACCGGCAACCTGAGACGCCAGCAGCAGACGAAGGCGATCCACGAGTTCGTTGGGATCATCCAGTACGAGTAATCCACACGTTTGCCACTCTCGGCGACCATGTATCGTGGCAGTCCCGCTCCTCCGCGTTTCAGCGACTCAGCGTGGTAGCCGATAGCTCTCGCGATAATGCTGTTGAACTTGATGCTCATGCTATCGCGTATCAGTCCACTCTCGGTATAATACTTTCTGTGCGCATTCGTGGCGAGGATGATTTTTCCGTAATTGTTCATATCATCCCGACTCACGAGGGTCTCGTCGGGCGTCTTCTTAAGCAGTAGCTTGATCAGACCTCTGGTATTCGGATAAACTACATCACCCACGCGAATGAGATTACGTTCGAAGACTATCGGAGAATTGCCAATCATCAACCGCCCTCCGGGTAGCTCGCGCACACCGTAAATCGTGTCCTGATCTTTCTTTTCCAGCTTCCTCAAGTACTCCTTCCCCAAGTCTTCCTCTTCATCTTCCACCTCCTCCTCCTCCTCAACGGCACCCGTTATCGTCCGGAAGGATGCATCGTCTTCCTCCTCTTCCTCCGGCTGGGGTTCCTCCTTCTCCCGCTTTGGTTCGAACTTGACGGGTGCCACGGACTGAGCCAATTTCTCCAGGGGAGTTACCATAGGTTTGAAGACTTCACTCATCACGCGTTCGGTGCTCTCTCTGCCCAGTTTTATCATTCGATGCTTTCGTCGAATTGCGTCACTGGCTTTTGCGAATTGACGTAAAACGTCCTTCTCCTTATGTATCTCGCTGCGCATGTTGACACGACTGGATGCAAGAGTCGACTGATCAACGCTTCATCAATCATTGCACATTTATTAGGTTCACGAAGCAGTCGAAACCCCTCCTGTATCTGCCCTCGTTGAGCTCCCGGTCCTTGTCGATGACAACGAATCCGTACTTGTCGGCATTCCAACAAGCAGAGCATATGTCCTTGAACTTTGTGTAAGACATGTCCGTGTTCACGTGATCGTTGTAAACGTGTCGGAGATTCATGTCATCCTGTCGGAAGAGCACCAGCAGGTTAGCGTTATCGCGCACCAGGTGTTTGGGAATACGAGCGTACGTCTGACAGAGGTAGAAGCAGTGTCGACCCATGCAGAAAAAGGCTCTGATGCCGTCTTGCTTCTCGCAAGCGACATCGTCGAAGATCATTATCGAGTTTGGACGTGTCTCTTCCGGCGACACCACTTGCTCGTGCTCGTTGAAAGCATGGTACTCGACACCGTCCACCGAATCGAGCACTTTTTCCAGGAACCTGTACTTGGGCTGATTGAGCGATTCCGAGTAGACGTATACGTTCTCGAATCTCAGTCCATCGGGGTGTGTCACGAGAGTGAGTAGCGCGTTCGTCTTGCCGCAATTGGATGGCCCGCAAAACACTGCCCGCACGCTATTTGGCAGCATATCACCGTGCTGCTTCTTCTTCTTCTCGGCACTCCGTTGCGCGAGCTCGTCAAAGTTTATCACAGGCAGTCAGGTGGACTGTTGGTCGAATCATAGTTCAGTCATGACTGGTGTGAAAGCTATAAGTACCGCGATTATATAGACCGGTCCTTTAGTTACACCCCGGACATGATCGCGCATAGATCGCGCAAACGACGTGGTAAGGGTATCGTCAACAGCATCATCAACAAACTTCCCGTCGAGCTGCACATCCCGGGATACCAGTACTGCGGGCCGGGAACGAAGTTGGCTAAGAGGCTCGCGCGAGGTGACCCAGGGACCAATCCCCTCGACGAGGCTTGCAAGGAGCACGACATCGCCTACTCGAGAAACCGAGAGAATCTTGAAGCGATGAGTCAGGTGGACAAGGTGCTCGCGGACAAAGCCTTGCGACGCGTATTCGCCAAAGACGCGAGCATTGCAGAGAAAGCGACAGCTCTTGCTGTATCGAGCACCATGAAAGTCAAGAGAAAACTCGGAATGGGTGTCAAGAAGAAGAAGAAGCCTTCAACCACGCTGAGGAAGATCATCGACGCAGCGAAGAAGTCCATGCTCCCCGGCAATAATGCACTCATAGCCGTCAGATCGGCCCTTCGGGGTGCACGCGAGGCTGTCAAGAGAGCCGGTGGAAAATCCAAAGTGCGATCTCCGCGCATTCTACCCGTGCCTCCGAAAATTGGCGGCTTCCTGCCATTCCTCATACCGCTATTCGCGGGTTTCAGTGCAACCGGAGCGCTAGCAGGTGGTGCTACTGGAATCGTTAAGGCTGTGAACGACGCGAGTGCCGCCAAGCGACAACTGGAGGAAAGTCAGAGACACAACCAGACGATGGAAGCCATCGCTCTGGGCCGAGGACTTCACCTGAAACCGTACAGACGTGGCCTGGGACTTCATCTGCGCCCACATTCAAAAAACTAGTCGCGACACTGCCCCGCCGAGCGCTAACCGATGCTGACCTACGAAAGTACGCGAGAATCTGGAAGATTCCGCACTTTCGCGGAGTCTTCATGCGAAACGCCCTACCCAGAAGTGGACCTCGAAGGTGCGAATCAGCAATCGTTAACCTCGACGATGCAAGCGGTTCCGGAACTCACTGGGTCGCCTACCGAAAGATCGGCAACGACGTTGTGTACTTTGACAGTTTCGGCAATCTACGTCCACCGCCGGATTTCATGACGTACCTCGGTGTCGGCAGTGTCAAGTACAATCACGAGCGGTATCAAGACTATGGCACTTTTGAGAGAGTGCGGACATTTGTGTCTCAAGTTCTTGAGCGAACAGCTGCTATAAAACGTTCGCACATCCATCGATACCTCACAGTCATGGCGGAATCGTTCACGCTGACTCTATCCGGGTCGTCCTCGGTGCTCGAGGCTCAGTACTTTCCACCCATCGAACTCTCACCCTTCAAGAGCTACACGCTTGGGTTGGTGGGACTGCTGACCTTTAACTCGATACCCAACATAGACGTTGGCAACAATAAGCTGCACATCGGTGAAGGAAAGGTGGTCGTCATACCCACCGGCAGCTATGAGATGGAGGACATCCAGAGCTACGTGCAAAAGGCACTTCTCGGTCAGGATATCATCATCCACATCAGGCCCAACAACAACACACTCCGCAGCGAAGTCAAGTGCAGTCACGAGGTGGACTTTCGACAGGACGACAGCATCGGTCGGCTAATAGGTTCCGCACCGCGCATTCTGGAGGCGAATGTCAATCATCAGTCCGACCTACCCGTGACCATTCTCAAGGTCAACGCTCTGAGAGTCGAGTGCAACATAACCGCGGGTGTCTTCATCAACGAGCGCAGAGTACACACCATCCACGAATTTTTCCCCACCGTTCCACCGGGATATAAGATCGTGGAGGTACCGAGCCACGTCATTTACCTGCCGATCGCCATCCAAGCGATACACTACCTTCAACTGCGATTGGTCGATCAGGACGGGGACTTGGTGAATTTCCGTGGGGAAGTCATAACCGTGAGACTGCATGTCAAGTCGTCATCGTGATGGGGATCGTTTACCACGGGAGAGTATACAAGAGCGAGCCAGCATGCCGAAACACCATCAGTCGTCGAGTACCTCTCAGAGTGTTAACACGTCCGAACGTGGAGCTACTGACAAGTCTGGGCCTACGAGTGAAAGCAACCAGCGACGGAAAAGGAAGACTGGGGAAGTGAAAGTGCGATTTTGCTGCTGCATACTCATCGTCTACCCAGTACCATGGAGGAGGAGATCATAGCCGTTCACGCACCGATTGTCTTCGACGAGTCCATCGCCCACTGCGAAGTGCATGCTCACCAACCGTACGCTTCGTCGACCTTCAACAACAGCGACGAAATTCGCATCGCCATTCAACACCAGGACGTGTATCTGCTACCGAGCAGGAGCTCGTTGCACGTGTCCGGTCGGCTCTTGAAGGCTGATGGATCTGCGACAGCTGCAAACACCGCTCTCGTTAACGGCGGCATCTAACATCTCTTCGAGGAGATACGCTACGAGATCAACGCCGTCGAGATCGATCGAAGCAAGAATGTCGGGCTGACGAGTATCATGAAGGTCTTCGTGTCCCTGAGCCCCAGTCAACGTTCGCTACTGGAGAACGCCGGTTGGCTCGATGTCGAGGAAAGCAAGAGTCTGACCAACGACGAAGGCTACTTTGACGTCGCCATACTGCTGAGCTTGATGCTCGGTTTTGCCGAAGACTACCGACGAATCGTCGTCAACGCCAAGCACGAGCTGATTCTCATGAGGGCAAACAGCGATGCGAATGCCGTAGTACAGTCGACCGAGGAAGCCTTTAAGATCGAAATACTAAAGCTGGAGTGGATGATGCCGTACATTAGGGTCTCAGATCAGCGAAAGATTCAGCTGCTGAATTTCATCGCCAACGAGGCGTCCATCTCCATGAGCTTTCGCACGTGGGAACTGTACGAGTATCCCCTGCTTCCACGCACCTCCAAGCACGTGTGGACCGTGAAGACCTCGACGCAGTTGGAGAAACCGCGCTACGTCGTATTGGGCTTCCAAACCGGTCGAAAGAACGAGAAGAATAAGAACGCGAGTCGATTCGACCACTGCGGCATCAGAGACGTCAAGCTGTTCTTGAACTCGCAGTGTTATCCCTACGGAAACCTCAATCTCGACATTGGACACTATCAGTACGCCCTGCTGTACGAGATGTACGCCAATTTCCAGACCACGTACTACGGCAAGGAGCCCCAGCCGTTGCTGAGCAAAAACGATTTCCTCGATTACGCACCCCTCGTCGTCATCGATTTTTCAAAGCAAAACGAGTCGGTGAATTCGGGTCCGGTGGACGTGCGACTGGAGTTTGAGGCGAATGCAAATTTCCCCGTCGATACTGCAGCATACTGCCTTATCTTGCACGACCGCATTGTGGAATACCAACCAATCAGCGGTGTGGTAAATAGACTGACATAGCTCCGAGGAGGTCACTTTCACCATGGAAGTCGTGGTTGACATGCAGGACTTCAAGATGCCCGATAACCGATTCGTGCCGAAGGAACTTGCCGTACTTCCCCTCAACTCTGCGCTACGGGAAGTCACGCCTTTCCTCTTCAAGCCACCGTTTCCTTGGCGATATCTGCCTGCGACGTATCGCTGCAGCAATTCCTGGCTGCAACGTCACTTCCATGGACTTTCGTGGAATTCCGGGAACGTGCCATACACCATGATCGTAAAAGTGCTCGGGGCTCACCTACGTGGCATCTCCGTGGTATACGTGAAGGGCGAAGAGAAGAAAGCCTGGTTACGGGGTACACCAATTGCACCATAATCAATTTTGGTTGTCCCTCGCTGAGGAAACTGCGCAGCAAGCCAACATCCAGATGTCGGCATCACCGCTCCGATGGACATTTCTGTGCCGCTGAGAACGCTAAACGCTTGGAAACCTGGCTGAAGCAGAAGGACGATTTCCCCCAACCACTGAGCTGTGATTGACTATAAAAACCCCGCGTCTTTGGGCCACCGCCATCAGTCAGAGTTAGAAGCAACAGCTAAGAAGATGGACCTCTCAAAACTCAACGAACTCGGCAGATCAGCCGGATTTATCGAGATGAAGAAGCTATCCGAACTGGAGATCGGGAAGGAGTTCCTGATCACGAGAGTGAAGAAGGTCACAACGAAATACGGACTCAGGATCGTGGTGGATCTGGAAAAGAGCCTTGAGGTCTTCCTCCCACCGAGAGTCAACAAGATATTTAAGGAGGGCGATGGCGATGACGAGGAGTTCGAGAAGCTGGCGAAGGCCTGCGACGATAACAAGCTGTATCTGAAGAACCTCGGTGGAAAATACAATTCGTTTGCGTTTGTTGAGAAGTAAATTGTGACACATGCTGAATTTATAATTGAATAAAGAATGATAAAATATATATTGTGTTTCGCTAATTTGTAAATTTAACACCTCTGTGTCGAAAAAAAGCATTTCTCTCCCTCTCTCTCTTTCTTAACGATTGCTCATCGGTGTACTTCAGAAGCGCGGAACCAAACGTGTTCGTGCCTGTCGGGAAGCTATGACGTCACCGCTCAGGAATGTGCCGCGCTCGGCTCGATGCGCAATAGCGCCCTGACGAGCCAACGGGCGTCGAGGGCGTTGACCTCGACCACGCGCGAGACAGGCCCGAACCTGCACACCTAATGATCTGCGCAGTAGCGGCGCGATTCGATAAGAAGCTGTGACGTCATCGCTCAGGAATGCTACGCACTCGGCTCGATGTGCAGTAGCGGTGCGGTAGCGGTGCGATGTGCAGCAACGGCTCTGCTCCGGGAGTAGGGGTAAGGTTAGGGTAGCAATGGCTGCGCCTCGAGTGTGGCGTAAGGCTAGGTTAGCAATGGCGGCGCCTCGGGGGTGGGGTTAAGGTTAGGTTAGCAATGGCAGAGCCTCGGGATTGGTGGTAAGGCTAGGGGTTCTGCGAGGTTCGAGGTCGGAGGACCGGTAAGGCTCGCATGTGCGTGTGCGCGTGCGCGCCTTGTGACGTCATCGCTCGCGTGGATCGGTTGGGTGGGGTGGTGTAAGGTTAGGCTAGCAATGGCGGCGCTCTGGGAGTGGGGGTAAGGTTAGGGTCCCCAGGTGGGAGTGGAGGAGACCAGGGGGGGGTAAGGTTAGGCTACCAATGGCTGCACTCCGGGGGCGGTGTTAGGCTATCATTGGCGGCGCTCCGGGAGTGGGGGTAAGGCTAGGGTCCCCAGGTGGGCGTGGGGGTAACCGAGGGGGGGGTAAGGTTAGGCTACCAATGGCGGCACTCCGGGGGCGGGGTTAGGCTAGCAATGGCGGCGCTCAGGGAGTGGACGTAAGGCCAGGGCCCCTAGGAGGGGGTGGGGATGAGTCTAGGGTCCCCAGAGTGACCCAGAACTCTCCTAGCTTAACTACTCAAGTTGTAAGGGGAAGTAGGTACTTCTTGATTATGTTGAACTGTTACTGCAATTAGGGTGAATGCGAACAACTTTAGAGATATGATGTACTTCATTGCCATTTTACCCTGCAACAGTTATAAAGTGCTTATTTACTTTCACGCACTTGAAAAAGGACCTATTTTTGGCATTAATTTCTTAGTTAGAGGTGCTGAGTTTTCAATATAAACCAATTCTCCCAACTGGATGTTATGAGTTATCTCGTCTATCAGTTTTAGCTCTTGTCCGTATGCTAGTTTGCAAGTATCTTTATGAACTTTGATGCAGTTGCCTTCTTCATTCTCGATTTCTAAGTTGCATTTGCTGACTCCGACAACTTTATAAGGTCCCTCATAATAAGGATCTCCCTTCTTTTGGCGTTTAATATTCTCATGATAAACAATGTCACCCAAAATATATTCTGGAGCTCTTCGAATAATTTTGTTGTCATAATAGCTTTTGATTTTTCCTTGCTTCTGAGTAGGTTTTCCTTGGTTTGATTTAAAATGTCCCTCATTGTGCTCAATCAGTAAAATTTTGATTAACATAGTGCCTTAACATTT
Source organism: Xiphydria camelus (assembly GCA_963678675.1). NCBI lineage: Eukaryota > Metazoa > Arthropoda > Insecta > Hymenoptera > Xiphydriidae > Xiphydria > Xiphydria camelus. The sequence continues at coordinate 14,933,785 of OY783193.1, read as the reverse complement.
CACGGATAGTATGATGAGATCTCTCTATCGCTCCGTTTGATTGTGGTCGGTAGGTTGTTGTCTTCACTTGGGAAGGCATAAGAGACATACAAACATTCATTTTTATATACGGGGCATTCTGTGTCAAGACAGCCACTTTTTTCATGAGGGTTTCAAAAAAATCTGATTTTCATTTACATAGTCATACTCGATGAAAAAATATTACCTGAATTTTTTTAGATTTTTTTCACGCGCCGTTAAGGGTATACATCGATTTGAAAAATAAAATTTAACTTTAAAGTTTCAGGTGTATTATTAATGGCATACAAAACTTTGTATACATGAAAATTTTTATTTATTTATCTCAATTTTTCCAAAAAAAATATATCAAAATTTTTAAGTGACATTAAAAGGCATTTTCTTACAAAAAAGTGAAAAAAACACCAGAAATTATTTATTTCGCCAATGCAACAGTCGATTTTTCTAAAAAAAATGCAGTATATTTGAAACCAATAGAAACTGTGTAGAAAAAATTTGGTAGTGGGGGGGGGGGGGGCATTTCTTCATGAAGAAAAACATTCTTTTTAAGTTTTTTCTTTTAAATTTAAAAAAAAATCAGAAAATGTTCTTTATGTTTCTATGCAGGGTCATTCCATACCAAATCGGACACTTTTTGGAGTAACATTTCGGATTTTGCTCAAATTTGGATATATTGTAGTCTTTGTCGATGTTTAACCGTATTTCGAAGGATTTTTCAAAATTTTGAAAATTGTTGGTTTTACAGCCACTTGAAAAATAACGCTGCTTTTTTTTCATTAAATTATAATTATCAAACCGGTTGTCGGCTGAGAATAATCTTTTGGATACTAAAAGTGAAAGAGTTGAAAAACCAGAGAAAAATTGCATCGATCAAAAAAAAATTTTTTTTATAATTTTATTTGCACTTGATTTAAACAAATGACGTATTTTCATAGCTGGCCACTTTTTAAAAATCTGAAAAAAAGCAAGCATATACTTTGATATCCTCTCCTTAACGACAAACAAACAAAAATAACGACACTTTAAAATTGACGACACAAAAATTAATTGAAGTTGACGCCGCGTCGGAATTGGCACGTCGGCCCCGCCACCAGCCACCGGTCGGTGGGTTCGACTGGCTTGGCGACACGCTAGCGGTGGGGCCGACGCGGCGTCAACTTCAATTAATTTTTGTGTCGTCAATTTTAAAGTGTCGTTATTTTTGTTTGTTTGTCGTTAAAGAGAGGATATCAAAGTATATGCTTGCTTTTTTTCAGATTTTTAAAAAGTGGCCAGCTATGAAAATACGTCATTTGTTTAAATCAATTGCAAATAAAATTATTTAAAAAAGTTTTTTTTGATCGATGCAATTTTTCTCTGGTTTTTCAACTCTTTCACTTTTAGTATCCAAAAGATTATTCTCAGCCGACAACCGGTTTGATAATTATAATTTAATGAAAAAAAAGCAGCGTTATTTTTCAAGTGGCTGTAAAACCAACAATTTTCAAAATTTTGAAAAATCCTTCGAGATACGGTTAAACATCGACAAAGACTACAATATATCCAAATTTGAGCAAAATCCGAAATGTTACTCCAAAAAGTGTCCGATTTGGTATGGAATGACCCTGCATAGATACATAGAAGAATAAAGAACATTTTCTGATCAAAAAAAATGTTGAAGAGAAAAAATTTAAAAAGAATTTTTTTCTTCATGAAGAAATGGCCCTCCCACTACCAATTTTTTTCTACAGTTTTTACTGATTTCAAATATACTGAATTTTTTTTAAAAAAAATCGAGACTGTTGCATTGGCGAAATAAATATTTTCTGGTGTTTTTTTCACTTTTTTGTAAGAAAATGCCTTTTAATGTCACTTAAAAATTTTGATATTTTTTTTTAATTGAGAAACAAAAATGTTCATGTATACAAAGTTGTTTATACCATTAATAGTATACTTGAAACTTTAAAGTTAAAATTTATTTTTCAAATCGATGTATACCATTAACGGCGCGTGAAAAAATTCTAAAAAAATTCAGGTAGTGTTTTTTCATCAAGTATGACTATGTAAATAAAAATCAGATTTTGTTGAGGCCCTCATGAAAAAAAGTGGCTGTCCTAACGGTTGTCCTAACGGATGGAAACAAGAAGAAGGAGAAGGAGGAGGAGAGAGTGGTATCTCATCTATTAAGACAAATTTCAAAATTAGCAATTTAAATTGAACTAAAAATGAATGAAAAGTCGATTTTGTCCTAAGCGAGTAAACGCCCGCAGATTTCGAGAAAATGATGTGGAGGGAGTGAAGGACGGGAGAGTGAGTCAGGGAAACAGAGAAAGAGAAATAGAGAGGGAGGGGGAGGAGACAGTGGCTTTATCTCGGGATCGGAGATAACCATTAGAAATGACTGGCTTCGCGCGAGCTTCAAGTTTCTCGTCTGCATGCAAAGTAGGAAAACGATTGTCATTCACCGTTGGTGCGACGGATGTAATAGCAGCTAGGACACTCGCGCATCCCGACGAGGCGCCACCCTCCTATGATTTAGTCGTACTTTGTTCCCGTTAACGGTTTATTCTATTGGGAGGAGCGAGGCGTGAATAGCGGTCGGACGAGGATTTCGGAGGATCTATACTCGCACGAGCCGTCGTTCCAGAAATCGGAAAGATCTGTAACACTCGATCGGGAAGGGAGGCGTTTTGAAAATATTTATATAGACTTCGCACTCCCCTCTCTCGACCCCGCAGACGCATCGATCACTCCCCGTGATACCCAAGTGCAGCCTCGTAACTTATAATGCAACCCACGCTCCATCTCGGAACTCGGTAAACATACTTGAATTCTGTATTTAATGCGACACCGTCGTCGATCAATCGCGATTTCGAATTTAGGTTCACGAGTATGGAAGAATGAAGTGACCTCACCCGCTGTAGAGTATCTACCATGTAAGACTAAACTTATGAAGGCGACAAGAACAAAAACACAATACGAGTATATACGAGTATATTGTAATCAAATAAACAGGCGACACACATATGTAAATATAGAGAACGATCTCTACTGCTCGAGGGCAAACCAAAGAATGCCTGCCAGCATGCAGCGTCGTCGGTGCATCGGCCATGCGTCGGTCGGTTGCGACCCTTGTCAATGCATCCTCTATGCATTGGCCAGTCGCAACCGAGACACAGCAGCCATTACTCTATGGTCCCTAGGCCCCTGCAGGCGCCAGCCATCTAGCGCGATAACGTTAAACAGTCCCGGCGTCGGGGACTGGGACCGTCGAGCTCCTCCGTGACTCGGGCGGCTACACTTACTCGTCAGGAAAGAAACTTCAATCACTATTATTACATTATTTATGAATTTTTGGCCTATATCGATATAAGACTTTATTGCAGATAAAAACTTAATCTTCCAAAACGTATTATACAAATATGAGCCAAAAGCTCATAGGTAATGAGATAATAGTGATTCGAGTTTCTTTCCTGGCGAGTAGTAAGTTTTGCTTCATATAGTATATAGAGGACATTTAGAAAAAAAAAATATATCGTTGATATCACCAATCGATGACTCGCAAGTTTTACTCGGGCAATGCATTTTTTATCATTTATAGGAAAAAAATAATTTTGCAATTTTAATAAAACCAAGTTTTGCTGAGAATTTCTTGTTACTGTAACAACAATATTACCTGTGACAGCAAAAAATATGTTCAATAATAATAAAAATATTTGCTGGTTTAGCAAATATGTTTATCGAAACAAATTTCACTGTGATTGCAGTTATCTTTGCAATTATTGAACATAATCTTTTGCTGCCACAGATAATATTCCTTTTATAATAACAAAAAGTTCTCAGCAAAATCTAGTTTTGCCAAGACTGCAAAATCATTTTTTCCGTGTAGTATTCGATAAAGAGCGCGTTGAGAAAACTTGTACGATTCTAATGCGAGTATTTGACGGTTTTATGAAGTTTCATGTCGAATTTAGTCGTTAACAAGTTCAGGTGTAACAGCACTACTAACTCAACCGTCTTATTTTAAGACACCTACATGTCTTAAAACTTGAGGTCACTTTTAAGACGTTTAATACCGTCTTAATACGTTAAGACACTGTAAGTGTCTTACAATAAGACACTTCAAACGTCTTATACTAAGACGGTTAGATGTATTGGAATATAAGACTCTAAAAATGTCTTGCAATAATTATACACAAATGTATAATTTTCAAACGTATATGTGAGTGCGAAATTATTCATAGTTAATATGAATACATTACAGGCGAGTAAATAAACATCGAATATAATAATTTTTCTCATCAGAGTAATATTATAAAGTTCGATATTAAAGAAATTCGTTGGAAATGTATTCAAATCCACAATGCATCCAGCTCTCACAAATCGAAACACTGTGAAATAAACGCATCGCGTCAAAAAATTTCACTAATACTAATAAAAATATTGAAATAATGATGAATGTATATCTCTAAGGGAAAGGTATTTTTAGTTATTTAAATGAAAAATCCAGAATTATATTGTTTTCTCTTTATTGGTGATTGAGAAAACAAAATTTATTCCGACATGAAATACAAATTTATTTACCGTATTTTTCAACTCGTTCGAGATGACTCGCAGTTTCTTCAGTCTCAAAAAGTTCATCCACCTTGTCAACTGGAGGTTCTGTGTAAATAACCTTCCCACCTATGCTGTCTTGTAGGTTAGTTGTTGGCAATATCACTTGCATTGGAGACTGCACCAGCACAATATTCAATTCACTATGGTCATCAATTATGCTGTCATCCGCATCATACCACATGTCCGATGCTTGATGTTGTTTTTGAATGATAATGTCTGTGTTTGCTATCATCAAACAATGCTGGATCGCGAGCACATAATTTCTTAAGATCTTCCAACACAACTTCAGCGTCAGGCTGATTATCTCGTGAGAGAAATCTAACACACTTGCGTCGTTGACCTAATGCACAAAACACTGTTTTTTCTGTTTTTTTTTTCGACATTTTTTCACAGCAAACAACCTCCGGAAAATGACGTGCTTGTTGGCCGCGTTGAATTTTACAGAAAGTGAGTTGAGGTGAGGTCGAAAAAGGAGGGGAAGGTCCCGTTACCTAACAGTACAGGGGCCCCTTTCTCGAACTCGCTCGTATCTGCGTGCACGCATCTTAGCGAATAGACCAATCAGGATCAAGTATTCCGTTGTGGTGGGGTTACGGACAACGGAATACTTGATCCTGATTGGTCTATTCTCTAAGATGCGTGCACGCAAAGATACGAGGGAGTTCGAGAAAGGGGCCCCAGTAAAGTACGCTAAACCCTGTTCCAACCGAGCCGAAAACCGTATAACGAACGGTACACGTCATGTGCAGTAGAGTGCGCTCGTCGGTTTTTTCCTCGGGACCGGCGTTACTTGAGTAAAGTGTACAAATTTTCTGTAAGCGGTACGCGACATATACGGCTGATGTAGGCATTTTTTTTATTAACAAATAATAAAAAGAAATAAAGGATACAAATTCGGCTGATGTGTTGACATTGACAATGAATAGAATCCAACGTGAAAATGAACTGTCATGCTCGATGTGTTTCTTTAATTGTCAGTCAAATGAAATTTTGTTTGAAGGTTTTTAATCTATCTTGCTTCGTTTCCAATATAATCAACCACTCAAATTTCACTCACTCAAAGCCCTTTTGAGGGTGACCGGAAACTTTTCGGGGGTAGTGTATATCTAAGGTTACATGTGAATAATGATGCTTGACGTCACAGGTAACAAGACGTTTGAAGTCTATTACTTGTGTAAGTGTCTTACTATTTTAAGCAACTTATTCATTTAAATGTCTTATACCTGAAGAAGTGTCTTACTTTAAGACGATTAAGCGTCTTTATCTTAAGACAGTACCATGTGTCTTATGATTTTAGACGGAAAATAAATGAAGGGTCCAGTGGAAAAACGATGAAGGTCCATATTTCTAAAAGTTGAGAAACACGACATTTAAAGTTTCACAGCGCACGGGAGTCCACTGTGCCGCCTATTTTCAACCACAATTGTTAGTGGAATCTCAGTGTTCGTCCCCTGTAAGGTTTGATATGTTGATACTTCATGTTACAAGCTAACAGATGTCGCTAAAATATCGATTTCGAAAAAAATGAACCTTCATCGTTTTTCCACTGGACCCTTCAAATGTCTTTTTGAGGAAAGACAGACAAACGTCTTGGAATAAGACGGTTAAGTGTCTTGAATTTCTGATCAATACACTTAACCGTCTTATTTTATGTCAATAAGACACTTTTCCATATTATTTTAAGACGTTTTATAGAGAGGCCGGTTTGTAGTGAGAGTGTCATTGATATGGTGATTTTCAAAATTTGAGAGAATTTTTACAAGTGCAGAAAATTACCTATAAGATAAACGTAAGACAGATGCTCTTATAGTTTTTGTTTAACTTTGAACGCGATTATCTCAAAATCCAGTTGAGATACATATATGAGAAATAAAAAGCTGTTTTTAATCATAAAAATATAGATAAATATTTTTTGAAGTGAAACTTTTATGATGAGGGTACTAAAATCGCACGCCCGACACGAGGTTCGTAACGAAACCCACGCACTCCAGCGCTTCCGACCGTGACTCACTCATACAGCGCTCTCGACACTGCCCCAATACACCACTCTCAACTCTGCCCATTCCACCGCTCTCTACCGTACGTAGACTATCGCCTTTGCCAGGCAAGCCACATGTGTCGATTTTGCGAGGCTGGAGCACCAGGCCGCCGTGCGATTATCATTCACGCGACGAGGCTCACTAATATCGCAACCTAAGTAACGCACACTAATCTATATATCATCTGTACATCGGTCGCAATAGCGAGGTAGGCGGTAGATATGTTTTGGTGAATGGGGGTTACGAATGCGTTCGCAGTCTCACACATTTCCCTCAAAACTACCTCTCAGTGTATCTAATTGTAAACCACGGCTACATCACGGAATTACTGTATCTCTTTGAATCCAATATAATCACCAGTAATATTGTGTGTGTGTGAGTGCAGTATTAAATCATTGCAACTAACCGATACGGTTTAAATCCACCACTCTACGTTTTCGGTCACTATTCGTGTCACGCAGTAGTGCCTTCGGGATTTATGACCTCGAGGAGATCTACTCTTGATCGCACATGTTACAGCCAGTTCACACGATACGATTTTTTCGTTCACACGATGCGGTTTTTCACCGTTTCGGTAATTTTACCGAACAGCCCGTTCACACGATACGGTTTTTCACCATTTCGGTAAAATTCTACCGAATCGGTCAGCCCCCTAACACTATACCTATCTCGGCTACGGCTCTGGCAAGTGTTTCGCACACGTCGAGTGGACGTGTCAACCAATCGCCCGGGCGTCGAAACAGTGCCGCTCGAGCGAATGCAAAGGATACTCAAAAACAATTCTTATTACATTACTTTGCAATGTTATTAGACCGTTTATAACGTTTTATAAATTTATTTTCAGATAGAGCTTTCTCATAATGCGAAGAACATGGCGCCATCGCATACGCAACGATATATCGTCGCTGGCACTTTTCGCAAGTGCAGAGAACGACGATATATCGTCGTCCGGTACTAAAAGGGTTAAAATCATTGTTTATTGTCGCACCATCACCCGGCCATGCACGAGACCTATCAGTACGAAAACTATCCTGTCTGAACACTTCGATGCATAAACATTGCCACTAGCAACCGATTTGATTATTTTCCCGAATCGGGCCATTCGGTTTTCAGTGACAAGAACAAATGTCAGTCGCGACCGAATCGGTGAAATTGCCGTATGAGTTTCGAAGACGTACCGTGTGAACGCGCCCATTTAAATGTATGCGCCACTACAACACACGGTAAAAAAAACGGATTCGGTAAAATTACCGAAACGGGAAAAAACCGTATCGTGTGAACGGGCTGTTATAGTTATTAACTTGAAAGTGAAGAAAAATGACGCAAAAATCAATCGCTGTTTAGACTGTGCAGAGGGCGTCTGGTTTGTGTTGCTCGAGAGGGTTTCTTCGGGCGATGAAAGCTATTGTTCGTATTATGAGGCGGCGCAGTGTCGCATCTCTTCTAAGGCCAAGCGAACGTTGAGACGCAGTTCAGTGAGGGGACGCAGGGTGACCGTTGCCTCTATACCTATATCTATTCTATATATAGGTATAGAGGCAACGGTCACCCTGCGTCCCCTCACTGAACTGCGTCTCAACGTTCGCTTGGCCTTAGTCTCACCATAAATCTAGCGTTTAGGACCCTTTTTTGGGCGTATCCGTAAGATGACATGAGAAGCCAGACGAGAGGGCGCAGAGTTACTTGTGTGTTGTTTGTATTTCGTTTCTACATTTTCAGTTTTCCGGATTTTACCGCGTCGAATGGCCGGCTATACGGAGCTCGTGTAGTCTGCGATCGGAGTCGTGACCTGTCTCGAGTAACCACCATCCATTACTGTACATTCTTTCGTGTGTGTGTGTGTGTGTACTAATTTATAATTATTGTTGTAAAAAAAAACAACAGAACGGTCAAAAAAGTACAGTGACTGGCAACGTGTAAAGAAAACAATGACGAAGACACTACCTAAAACTGATGCAGAACGAAGTCGAAAATGGAGAGAGAGAATTAAATTAACACAATCAAATATTGCTATATATGCTAATGCAGATCAACACCAGTCCCAAACCCTGGAGAATGTAATAGATTTTCAAGTTCCTGGAGGATCCAATATCGGTGAAAATACATCCAGTTAATATGATATTCCTTACACTACATTTTGTGCCCATAAAAAAATTCATATTGAATTCAACAAAAAACACAAAACGTGTGGCCGCGACACGCGGAAGAAGTGAAACTTCGATATCAGTTTCTCTGAATTTGATTCCGGTGGTATTAGTTTCAATTGGCTCTATACAAGTCTTTTACAATGCTTCTTCGTAGAGCCAATTGAAACTAATACCACCGGAATCAAATTCAGAGAAACTGATATCGAAGTTTCACTTCTTCCGCGTGTGGCGGCCACACGTTTTGTGTTTTTTGTTGAATTCAATATGAATTTTTTTATGGGCACAAAATGTAGTGTAAGGAATATCATATTCACTGGGTGTATTTTCACCGATATTGGATCCTCCAGGAACTTGAAAATCTATTACATTCTCCAGGGTTTGGGACTGGTGTTGATCTGCATTAGCATATATAGCAATATTTGATTGTGTTAATTTAATTCTCTCTCTCCATTTTCGACTTCGTTCCGCATAAGTTTTAGGTAGTGTCTTCGTCATTGTTTTCTTTGCACGGTGCCTGTCACGAAACTCTTTTGCCCGTTGTTTTCCTGTTTTTGCCATAATAATTTTAATATAACACACACGCGAAAGAATGTTCAGTGTTCATTGACGTTAACGAAATTGAAAGTTTATTTTACACGTTGCCTGTCACTGTACTCTTTTGACCGTTCTGTTGTTTTTTTTTGCAACAATAATTATAAATTAGTACACACACACACACACACACACGAAAGAATGTACAGTGATGCATGGTGGTTACTCGAGGAAGGTCACGACTCCGATCGCAGACTACACGAGCTCCGTATAGCCGGCCATTCGACGCGGTAAAATCCGGAAAACTGAAAATGTAGAAACGAAATACAAACAACTCACAAGTAACTCTGCGCCCTCTCGTCTGGCTTCTCATGTCATCTTACGGATACGCCCAAAAAAGGGTCCTAAACGCTAGATTTATGGTGAGACTAAGGCCAAGCGAACGTTGAGACGAAGTTCAGTGAGGTGACGCTGGGCGACCGTTGCCTCTATACCTATATATGGAATAGATATAGGTATAGAGGCAACGGTCGCCCTGCGTCACCTCACTGAACTGCGTCCCAACGTTCACCTGGCCTAAACAGTCCTCTTAGGGCCGATTCCACCAACTCTGATTAAATGCTTGATTACCTAATCACGATTATATTTAATCGGCGTTCTAATCATGATTAACTGCACAATTCGTTCCACCATGAATTTTTAACCCCCGATTATCTAATCATATACCCTCTTCGCAATAAGTTTTGGTTTTGTTGTAACGGTGATTCTGATTGGTTCATCAACGGAACTTGTAATGGAGTAGGAGGAAAACCTGACGTGATCAACTGACGCGCCGCAAGCCGAGCTCAGTGAGCTGCCGAAATCTCCAACAGAATTTAAAAAGGAACCAGTTGCATAATACCGGAGAGCAAGCAGGAGTTGTACTCTGGGTGCAATAGCGTGGTTTTTGAAATGTGCACTCCCTTTATTTAGTAAAGATACAGAAAATTCTACGCGATTTTTAACGTAATATGATAATGTTGCGATATTTTAAAATAGATTATATATTATTTAAGAAGTAATTTATCTTTCTGTAGCGTGTTGCAAATTATGTACAATTTCCAGAAGCAAAGCTTCAACACTGTCTTTCGATAACCGAAAACGCGTAATGAAATCCAAATCATCCAAAGTTTGGAAATAATTAATTCATTCCTTAATTAAATGTGGCCTTCTATCAATTTCGATACCATTTTCATCATCAGATGATAATAAAATATCGTCGTAAAATAAATTCATGTCCGATATAGTATTGCACAGCAGTGAAACTTCGACTTTGAGGTTATGTTGATCCACGTTAATCACTGCTTAGGTTCCTAATCGGCCAAAAATGGCTGATTAAGTTCAACGGTGATTATCTCACTTTAATCATGGTTTAAAAATTGGTGGAACGCAAGAGCATGATTAAATTAAGCTAATCGGGAATTAACAATTTAATCAGAGTTGGTGGTTTCGGCCCTTAGTGGAGGTGCGACACTGCGCCGCCTCATAATACGAACAATAGCTTTCATCGCCCGAAGAAACCCTCTCGAACAACACAAACCAGACGCCCTCTGCACAGTCTAAACAGCGATTGATTTTTGCGTCATTTTTCTTCACTTTCAAGTTAATAACTATAACAGCCCGTTCACACGATACGGTTTTTTCCCGTTTCGGTAATTTTACCGAATCCGTTTTTTTACCGTGTACTGCAGTGGCGCATACATTTAAATGGGCGCGTTCACACGGTACGTCTTCGAAACTCATACGGCAATTTCACCGATTCGGTCGCAACTGACATTTGGTCATGTCACTGAAAACCGAATGGCCCGATTCGGGAAAATAATCAAATCGGTTGCTAGTGGCAATGTTTATGCATCGAAGTGTTCAGACAGGATAGTTTTCGTACTGATAGGGCTCATGCATGGCCGGGTGATGGTGCGACAATAAACAATGATTTTAACCCTTTTAGTACCGGACGACGATATATCGTCGTTCTCTGCACTTGCGAAAAGTGCCAGCGACGATATATCGTTGCGTATGCGATGGCGCCATGTTCTTCGCATTACGAGAAAGCTCTATCTGAAAATAAATTTATAAAACGTTATAAACGGTCTAATAACATTGCAAAGTAATGTAATAAAAATTGTTTTTGAGTATCCTTTGCATTCGCTCAAGCGGCACTGTTTCGACGCCCGGGCGATTGGTTGACACGTCCACTCGACGTATGTGAAACACTTGCCAGAGCCGTAGCCGAGATAGGTATAGTGTTAGGGGGCTGACCGATTCGGTAGAATTTTACCGAAACGGTGAAAAACCGTATCGTGTGAACGGGCTGTTCGGTAAAATTACCGAAACGGTGAAAAACCGCATCGTGTGAACGAAAAAACCGTATCGTGTGAACGGGCTGTTCGGTTTTTTCCCGATTCGGTAAAATACCGAAACGGGAAAAAATCGTATCGTGTGAACTGGCTGTAACATGTGCGATCAAGAGTAAATCTCCTCGAGGTCATAAATCCCGAAGGCACTACTGCGTGACACGAATAGTGACCGAAAACGTAGAGTGGTGGATTTAAACCGTATCGGTTAGTTGCAATGATTTAATACTGCACTCACACACACACAATATTACTGGTGATTATATTGGATTCAAAGAGATACAGTAATTCCGTGATGTAGCCGTGGTTTACAATTAGATACACTGAGAGGTAGTTTTGAGGGAAATGTGTGGGACTGCGAACGCATTCGTAACCCCCATTCACCAAAACATATCTACCGCCTACCTTGCTATTGCGACCGATGTACAGATGATATATAGATTAGTGTGCGTTACTTAGGTTGCGATATTAGTGAGCCTCGTCGCGTGAATGATAGTCGCACGGCGGCCTGGTGATCCAGCCTCGCAAAATCGACACATGGCTTGCCTGGCAAAGGCGATAGTCTACGTACGGTAGAGAGCGGTGGAATGGGCAGAGTTGAGAGTGGTGTATTGGGGCAGTGTCGAGAGCGCTGTATGAGTGAGTCACGGTCGGAAGCGCTGGAGTGTGTGGGTTTCGTTACGGACCTCGTGTCGGGCGTGCGATTTTAGTACCCTCAGCATAAAAGTTTCACTTCAAAAAACTAAAACCGGATTTGAAATCAGCATCACTTAAATGTCCAACATCAGTTGAAAAATTCAATTTACATTTTATAAGGTATTGAAACGCAGGTCTGTGTTATCAGCGTCGTACTTTGCACCGTTGCGGTACAGATATTACGTACACGCAAGTGCATAATTTTATTCCACGCATCCTACACTTCGTGGGTACCGCGGTAGGCACTACGAGGATATAAATCAAGTCCTCTCGGTGCCAACGGGAAACACGTACAACACGCGTGGGTTTCATTTTTCCATTTGTCACCCGTACAAATACGCCTATGCGTACGCGCCGCGTTACGCTGTCCTCTCGCGGTCTAGTCTCCCGAGCTAATTTACATCGCGATGCTTTGATGTGTGCCCTTCGCGGGACTCAATCGTCTCACAGTTATAACGAGTCATTTATATAATATTAGCTGTTATCCGTGATACCGTTCGCGTGGAATTGGAATTATTGTATTTTTTATTAATTGACGGATATCGATGTTGGATATCAGTGCGGGATGTACAGTTTCTCACCCAACTGTGTGCCACTGATGTCTGCCGGATTTTATTGAATGCCACCTTCTTAGAGCATGCACCATGTTGAATTTATGATGACGTCACATACCCTACGTCCTTCTTCACCCAAGGCGAAAAATGAAGTCAGCTTTCGCCGTGAATTTTTTGAAGTTAGCGTTTGCCGACACACTAACGTTCTGTTTCTAACCTAAATCCATCCTGATTTTAGCCTTCTGATTTTATTCGAACGCAGTAGGACAAAATGAAGACTTATAGTCGCATTCCACAATGAAGACCTGATTTGGCCTTAGAAATAACGATTTTGATGAAAGGACGCCGCGCACACCTCTTATTGGGATCTGACATGGGGGAGGAGCTTAGTTCGAAAAATCCAATATGGCCGGAATGAGTATACTACCAACACAGAGTCTTATGGTGCCCATCCACGTACAGGCGGACTGCAGTCCGTGGACTGACACTTCTGATCTGCAGTCCCGAACTGTCATTGACCACACACGCACAGTTCTGCGGACTGCAGGCCGTCGCCGGACAGTCCAGGGACTGCAGGCCGCCGGATGATTCGCCATACACGCACAGTTCATGAGTCAGTTCAGTTCGATCAATTGTGTTTGGAAGAAGAAATATATGAGGGGTATAGATGCCAAACCCGCCAAGAGTCACATTTATAGCAATTCACAGGAAACGTCAAAAACTGGTGCAGACGGCCATTGCCTTACATTGGCAAGCGTATTTTCTACCTTATATTATTCTTAACGGTTTAATGTGGAATTTGCACCTAAATTATGTTCGACCTTATGCACGTACTTATAAAGAACAAATTCCCGTATCTACCTCAAATTTGACAAAAATGAACTTGGCGGGTTTTGCATCTATACCCCTTATGTCTAATATTTAACATGGTTGTGAGAAAAGGGAAGCTTATTTTGTTCCTTATAATTATGTTGTTAAGTTATCGACATACGAGAAATCGGCAACGTTTTTAGGTAAAAGAATGCCAATGTACAGATGATCCTGATTATGAATTTAATTTATATCGTGGAAATGAAGAGATTCAATCCGAACGTATCGAATTATTAACTGTCATTCCTTTTGAAGCTCGAAAGCAATCGTATATTAAACAAAGAGTATTTATTCCTATTGGAAATCGATGCTGCAAAAATCATTTGATCAAAGAAAAGTTCTACGAAGACGATCTGTTCCTTTTAAAAGTGATTTTTAATTCAAGTTTTGTAGAAACCTCTGATCTACAAAAATTGTTAGATAATCTTGCTGGAGGTCGCGATTCTTTACTTATAGGAATAATAAGTAATTTTTCTTATCCTGAAGATCAAGTGAAGTTACTGACTGGTTTCTCATATAAGAATATAAATGAAATACGAAATATACTTCCTTCTATGCGCGATAATGATAATCGATCAGTGCTTCAAGCGGTTGTTGTATTTCTTATCAAATTAAGAAGTGGGAATTCAAATATTACGATTTCTTCCTTTTTAATTCAAGCGAGAAATTCAAGCGGGGGTAGTTTTCATATGCTTATCCGGCTATACCCTTTAACATTTCGATAATCTAAATGCGGTATATGCTAACTGCATAGGTAAAAAGCGGTATGTGCACCGACGGTTATTGTAGATACCACTGTTTGACTGTGTATGATGCAATACCGCGTTTCTCACATTTCAACGGCTCAGAAATTGAAGGATGACGAAAACTTTGCGAAATGACAGTACGTTACCCCCCGCAATCGATGTCGTAATTGTTAATGGATTTTTTTTAATTCGTCGTATTAAAGATGTGCCAAAGTCGTTCGGCAATATTTCAAAGAAAATTCTACAAATTCTATACAGTTCTGATGCTCCACGTGTACATATAGTTTTTCATCGGTATTCTCTGCCTTCAGTCAAAGATTACGAGCGTTCGTTGCGAGGAGGTTTCGAAACTGATTACGAGTACGTCATCTGTGGTCCAAAACAAGCTAGACCAACTGACTTTTCGAAAGAACTTCGAAATGATAAATTCAAAGAAGATTAGTCGTTTTTCTGATTTCACCCTAGCAAACTCGAGAAGTAGGTACCTTTATTGGTAACAAAAATCTCTTTATCTGTATATATAAAATAAAGTCGGGTTAGTTACACAATTTATAACTAAAGAACGGCTGGACAGATTTTTATGACTTTTGACTCTTGGATTTGTCTCCGCGATGAATAGCAGAATATATAGATTCGTTTCAATAAAGCAAATGCCTTGCTGTAAAGTGAATTAAATTAGTTTAAATATAATTAAAATACATTTCGTTTTTAAGTTAACACAACATTTATTGATTCTGAGGCGGTACGAAGTTCGCCGGGTCAGCTAGTTATATTAAGTATATAAAATAGTTTTTCGGATCGACGATCGACTCAAAACTCCGTCCCCCACCAATCGTCTGCCAGCCAGGGCGAAGCCGCCGCCGCCGCTCCCCTTCCCTTCCCTCTTTCCACCCCCTCCATCACCTTTCCTCCCCCCTGAACTGACAGAAAATTTTTAACATCGATGAAAGTTCGGCACGACAGGCTCGGACTGCAGATCAACCGCCACACACGCACAGTTTTCCAACAGTTTCGACGGACTGCAGGCGACGGACTGCAGGCGAACTGTACGTGTATGGTGAAATTTGGACTGAAGGCGGGATCGCTCGCAGTTCGGGACTGCAGCATCAATTTTCTCGTTTTTACTGTTTCTGCAGATTCCGTTTTTTAATTGTAGACGGCACTGTAGCAGCACCGCTAATCTTTTCGCACATCGGAAATAAAACATATCGAGTACCAAACCGCCCGAATGCCATAGAGGCGCCGCTCGAGTGGAAGGATCAACCGCCCGTGGAATGAGAGCGTCGAACCGCCCGGGTACCGTACAGGTGCCCCTGGAGTGCAACTGATAGACAATTTTTTATATCAATGAAAGTTTAGCACGACAGGCCTGGACTGCAGATCAACCGCCACACACGTACAGTTTTCTAACAGTTTCGACGGACTGCAGGCGACGGACTGCAGGCGAACTGTACGTGTATGGCGAAATTTGGACTGCAGGCGGGATCGCTCACAGTCCGGGACTGCAGTCCGCCTGTACGTGGATGGGCACCATTATGGGAGTAAAGTCATTATTTATTGTTTTGGCACGCGCAGGGCTCCGTGAATCCTTTCCAACTTTCACTAGACTCGCGGGAGGACATGAGCAACCTTTACCCTCCGTTATCGTCCAGGGTTGACCTCCCATAAATATAAATTCAGCCTTCGAGACGCGTATATGTCTGTCCCTGGACGGGCGCATCACGGAACGTCGACGTAGGTATCTGCGCGCAACCCCGGAGTCTTTTTCACGTTTTTACTCTTCCACTTTCTCGAAACTTTCTTCTCACATCGTGAAATGGAAAAAACCCGCCCTCTTGTGCCGAAGCATACGGCATTCCTTGCGAGCCGTTTCCCGGCAGTCGTGAAAAATTCGTTATCGTGTTCGTATCTCCTCCTGCTCCTCACTTGCGCAAGCATCGCACTCATTCTAAGTGTTCCCGGACATTTACCAATGGCTTTAACTATGAACGCGATTTGCTCTTGGGCAGGTACAAACCCTGCTCAAAGAAATTTTATCGAAGGTGAAAGAGTGTTACGCGCTGGCTATATTTTAAAATGTGGTGTTGATCAGGAGAGACTGGGGTCTATCAACGGTCTTCCATTTATATAAGAGTATGTGTATTAAAACCTCTGACATCAGAGGACATGTGCACAACATTGTAGGCGAAATTAAAGATGGGACTATATCAAAAGTGTTGTGTATTCCTGTACAGCGGGCCAAGGAGAACAAAATTGCACGAGGGAACAGCATTTTTTTTAGATGTCTTATTTTGCACTCTACATCTACAACAAATCAATAAAATTGATAATGCTATGTAACAAATTATTTCGAAACTGACATTTTTTGTCGTATAAAATATCCGCAAAAATACAGCTTAACGCTGTAAAAAGTTGATGATATTCTAACATACCTGGCAGTATATAATCCGTTTTTTTAAATGTAATGAACATACTCGCATACTGTTCGAAGTACGAACCATTTTTAGGGCATTTTTCCACGCTTTTAACCGATCAACTTTTTCCAAATTTCCGAAAAAATTTTCCTTATACACACATTCTTTGCCCGCACGTGGTAAACGGTGAAAACGAAAACGTCTGGATTTTTCTTCCAGTTACTCTTACAGCCATTCACGTAACAATAAACTTTACTGTTGGATTTGCCATGTGGCGAAAATCTTACACCTTCCATTTCTCTGTTCGCTCCGAGGTTTTTGAACGTACTGGACGCTCTTCGACTAGGAGCTTGTTGTATGACTTTTTTAGTTTTCTCTTACGACCGGGGGTGGGAGTGCTAACTACGCAACGCGAAGAAATTTCCAGGGAAATGCGGAAGGCAGGATTAAGTGTTGTAAATCCCGAGGAAACTCTAGTGCTCGGTTCCTATGTCCCGGCCGACGTACATTTACACGGGACCCTATGGCATTGAGGAACTTTCCCGGATCTAATTTATGACTCAAAGGGTCCCAAGGAGTGTCGAATTTTTCCCTCGCACCGGTCTACGGCCCAAATGCGAGAACCATTTGGGCGAATACGCGACATACATACATTAATCCAATGCCAGTCACTAGCTAACCCACTAAACGGTATGCTAGGAATAGTTTCACTTCTCGCCACCAGACGGCGTATCGAGACATGTCAGATCCCAATAGGAGAATGGGTTCTCGGTGGATTTTCTTTAGAACGGAGCAAGTTTACACGATAAGATGACCCCTCGCTTCCGTTATCTTCCACGGCAACAAGGGCCCAACTTTTCTTGCCAAAACCGAGCAGTTTCATTTCGATAGATCAGTCGAGGCTCGATACATATCGTACGAATTTGTACGCTCTGTCGTTTAGTGTATATTATACAGAGTTTGCGACCTGGTTATACAGGGTGTCCCATTTGAAAGAGTACGGCTGAATAACTCTTGAAAGAGGGCAGTAATCGGAAAAACTTTTAAATGAAAATTATAGGGTTCGAAGGGGGACAACTGACACAAAGTATGTTTCGAGCATAAATGTTTATGCTATGATGCTGCGAGTTATGTTGCGTTTTTTTTAATGGCAGCCGAAAATTTTACCCCTACAAAAGTTGTTCCTTTTGATGAGACGAATTCAGACATACCGTATTTTGTGTCAATCTATCCATTTTTATCTATCCAGAGTTACCCGATGTACCTTAAGTTTGATTGTTTTCCAGTCAGTACGAATCGAACCATTGTTGAGTTGACAATTTTTGGAGTGATTTCGCGTATCATGGTTTATTCAGCAAGTGAAGTAGTGGATATTTTACTGGTTTTAGGATAATGTCGAGGTGGAGATTGCGTCGGGAACGGTATCGCAACCGGTTGCATAAAAAATGGGTAGATTGACATAAAATACGGTACACATCTGAAGTCGTCTCATCAAAAGGAATAACTTTTGTAGAAGTAAAATTTTTGATTGCCACTAAAAAAAACGCAACATAACTCGCAGCATCAGAGCATAAACATTTATGCTCGAAACATACTTTGTGTCAGTTGTACCCCTTCGAACCCTATAATTTTCATTTAAAAGGTTTTCAATGACTGCCCTCTTTCAAGAGTTATTCAGCCGTACTGTTTCAAATGGGACACCCTGTATATCTATTAGTGAACAATAGTAATATTTAATACCGTAAAAAATAATGTTGCAGCAGCAGTTCAGTTACTTATAAGTTTCGACTTGCAAATACCTGCTTCAAAGTTTCGTTTAACAATTCTTATCGCAAATTCTTTTATAGGTACTCTCCTTTATGGGCGCGTCCCTCGAGTATCTATATTCGAACGCCCCCTTTTGTTTTCCGTTCGAGGAATTTCCCCACCCCTGCCGGCCACTACATCGAACAAGAATTCTTGCAAAATTTCGCTACCCATCTTCCGCATCTATAGACGTTATGGTATGTTTTTTCCCGCACCATGTTTCCCAAGTACTAAAAGAATATAGGGCGTTCCACGCTACATCGAAATTGCTTCGCGATTCTTTTCCGCATTGTACTTATTCTAAAAGAATTCTAATTTTTCAAATAGATTTTTTCATCATGGCGTTCATGAATTATAAATTTTTTAAGACTACCAAGAAACGCCTTTTTTTAAATATCTAAAAAACTTCTCAGAGATCTTCTGAGAAGTTACAAATGGTTTATGACTCGTCCGAAAGTGGTACAATTTTGTTAACTATCTTTTACGCACTTCAAGCACACTTCTTTCACATCATTTTTTTAAAACTTACACTCAGAAAAATAAGTGGCTCTGCCTATTGAATTTCTAGCTCTTAGAGCTTTTGGCACAACAATAGTGTCGTCTAGTTACGAGAGCCGAGCATTTGCACCGGACGCAATTTGGTTGCAAGAATGATATGGTATACGACGCAGCTGTGGGAACTAAACGACGGGTAACTTCTAGCAGCCATGCAATGTTCAATATGTTAAGTGAGCGATTTCGCATTACACATATGTAGAAAAAAAAGGTACAATCGCCAAATGTCGTCCTTCTTTTGTTTAAATTTATTTTTCTGTTTGATGGATAGGTACATTGCCATAGCAATGCTCTTTATGATTGACTCGAGCGTAGGTGTAAGTGTACGCGTGGTTCATGCACCCATGCGTATAGCTCCCACAGCTATACTGGGTTAGTTACTACACCAGTTTAAAAAAGTGCCTCCAGTGGCTGAAATGTATCTCTCCAAGGATTTTCTCGCGTTGTTAAAATAACAAATACATCGGTAACTAAACGGTATTGCTCTTACAGCAATGAGTATTCCTCATACGGTACCTAATGATTATTGCTATAATAAAAAACATGCATGTAGCAATACTTTAGTTTGTTATAGAAGCCATTCGTTTTTCTCAGCGTGGTTTAAATTCTACAGGAAACATCAGAATATTCCCCCTGCTATGCTGCTATGTAAAAATAAATTTAAAAGTGAAACTAATTTTTTCCACAATTTTTCGAAATAAATTAATTTTACTCTTAAAGAGTAACTTTTAATCATCCGAGAATATTCTAGTAATTCCTGTAGAATATAAACTAGCTTCAAAGATTTGTTTTTTGGAAAAAATATGTTTGAAGAGCGTACAAAAATAGTAAACCAAATTTTACCATTTTCGGACGAGTCTCAAACTGGTCTTAAGTTCTCAGAAGATTTTTGAGAATTTTTACAGAATTAATAAATTGCGTTTCTTGGTCGTATTAAAAAATTCATAATTCATGAACGCCACGATGAAAGAATCTATTTTTTTTTAAACTCGAGTTCTTTTAGGGTGAGTACCAATACGAAAAAAAATCGCAAAGCAAATCCACCATGGTGAGGGTCAGAGGCTTGTCAGTCAGGTGTGGAACGCCCTGCATACACGTATCAATTGCACGAGTGGAAAGTGCCGCAGTACGCCGCTCCTCCTGTATAGGTACTTATTTCCTCAGGTATTTTTGCTCGTTACTCGTATATCTGTAGCAGAGAGGTAAATAGTCGTAACTCCAATTTTACCCAATATTGAGTTAATATCATTTTCAAATTACACTCTTTCAACTTGCTATTGTGATAAAAAAATCGTAAGTCCCGTTTTATTGGTTGCCAATATTTTTAGTTTTGAAAAGGTAGTATCTCTCCATGTGTGTTATCAGTGGAGTAAAGAAACACTTGTTTTGCTCACTACTGAAAACTTTCTTTTATGGCCATACGATTGCTTACCTCTCTGCTACAGATATAGCTCGGACTGAATCTCACCGTGTTGCGAGTATTTTGCCTCGCGTGAAGTGGGAGGAAGTAGCAACTTCTCCTATTCGTTGTCCTACGGGGTGTATCAAAAATGAGTGGAGAGGCACAGAGCTTACGAACCGTATTATATACCAACAAAAATTGATACGTAAAATACTCTCCAAAAAAGATTTGAACTCAATTAAGATAGCCATGTTCAAGAGTTATATATAAAAAGTAAAAGGCATCATTTGAAAGGAAAATTATTGTAAATCAAGTGACTACAAAATTCGACTAAAAAAATTTATAAAAAAATTTTAATAAAAAAGAACTTGCCGCGTTTAAGTTTTCATATTTTGTCCACTATACCGAATAATTGGTAGTGCTTGGACGGTGTTAGAGTGATTCATAAATTGCACTGCCGAAGTCAAATTCAGAGAAATTCAGAAGGCCCCCGCCTGATCGGTTTCTCGTACGACATTCGGTATACTGGTGGTATCACATAAGTGTATGAATTTATTTAAAATCATAAGTGCACAAACATCGAGTATAATTCTGTCTGAATTTTTTATTTTGAAGGGAAAAAATGCGGCAAGTTCTTTTTTATTAAAATTTGTTTATAAATTTTTTTAGTCGAATTTTGTAGTCACTTGATTTACAATAATTTCCCTTTCAAATGATGCCTTTTACTTTTTATATATAACTCTTGAACATGGCGATCTTAATTGATTTCAAATCTTTTTTGGAGAGTATTTTACGTATCAATTTTTGTTGGCACTGAATGAACATGCCGCCTTTTTTTTTACAGAGAATCTGTTTTTGTGGGGGGATTTCACTACTTTTTGGAATTTATTCGTGAGGAGAATACGTACATGTAGGAGAATAGCTTTTTATTACTAAGTGTATTATTGCAGAACGAGTAGGTTAGAAGATTTTCATGAAGACTCACGATTTTCTGACATGTCATCTCGTACAGGTGCAACCGAAGAGGATCTAGCTCATGTCCTATCCGTAAAAAGATGACTCGATGGATCGGAGAATGTCAGGCTTGTCACCGAGCGCCTTTCACCCATAGTACTTTCATTGCAATATGCGATTTTCGTTTCAACTATTCCTGCTCTAAGTAACTTTTACTTCTTTCAAAGCATTTACCTTGTACGAATTGTTGATCGTAGGGGGCAACGATCAATGATTGTGACTAATCGTAGAAAAATTATTCCTGCGATGATGTTCCAGTTGCACACCAATTGCCTTTTAGTTTTAATAGACGAACTTGTCTACGACGAGTCTCTATTATCGATCGCTGCCTCCTACCACGAACAGTTCATAAAAGGTGATTACCTTGAAAGAAGTACAAGTTATTTACTGCTGGAATAGTTGAATGAAACGAGAAGCGCGTATTGCAATTAATGTACCGTGGGTAATAGGCGCTCGGTGACAAGCCTGACATTCTCCGATGTCATCGAGTCATCTTTTTACGGACAGGACACGAGCTAGATCCTCTTCCGTTGCACCTGTACGAAATGACATATCAGAAAATCGTGAGTCTTCACGAAAATCTTTTAACCTACTCGTTCTGCAGTAATACTTACAATTAATATACCTGGAAGTTGAAGCAACAGGATTGCCGTACCTTTGGTCCAATATTGAAAATAAATCTTCTCAAGGCTGAATACGACTTGGGCATGTTTCAGCGTACAATTAGCTAGATCCAGCTAGACGAATGAATTATTCCGACTGGTTTTTGGAACGGCAAGTGGACGATCCCTCGTTCGTCAGAAGATTTTGTTCACAGATGAATCGAAATTCTACAACGAAGGATTAGTGAATAATCACAACGCCCACTATTGGTCCGTGGGAAATCCTCACTGGGTAGAAGAAGTCGAAGGCGATGGAGTGGAGGCGATGAACTAAAAATAAAATAAAATTTAGTATATAAATCGAAACTTGTAGTAGGAAGGCAGAGGGCAAGCACCGATGAGAAAAAAATAGAAATAAAGTATTATAGTTACCCCGATATTGTAGTTACTCCGATGTTTTTGTTCTTCTCCCACGACTTGGATTCTCCAATATGTAGAAAGATTAATTCCGCTTAGTCCTCAAAGAGTTCGTCCCGTCCTCATATGCAATGCTGAAAGAAAAAAAAGAAGTGACCACAAAGATATGTATCTTTATAGGTTGTCAAAATGAGGGGTTAAGTGAAGTAATTCAGAAATTAACTTATCTGATTGCATTTCGACTCCTTTTCTGTTGTCTATGTTCGATGAATGACTACAGAAAAATAGCACGGCTTCTATTTATTAATAATAAAAACACAAACAGCTGTCACATTTTTCGGAGCACCCATCACCTACACTAAAAGTTAGCCGATGTTTTTCAAATTGATACGTCTCTTTGGTTTGAGTCCGGGCTAACGAAATTACCATTAAATTAGGTACAGGAATCATCGGTATCTCCTAAGCGCCGAGCGATATGCAACCCATTTGCTGGCGTGTATAGTGCGACTGACCCTGTATGTATGTTGTTACATACAATCTGTCCCTTTCAATACACGCCAGCGTAGCACATTGCACATGGGTTGGCGCCATCGGATCCAAGATGGTTCCCTAAAATTCCAATATGGTTCCCTAAAATTCCAAGATGATTCCCTAAAATTCGGTGACAATACCGACAGCCGGTACTCGAACCAAATAGCAGAGATTTGAACCAAATAGCAGGGACACGAACCAAATAGACGTTTCAGTACGAAAAACATCGGTCATACCAATAGTGGTGAATGTGACAGACGCTCTGACAGCTAGCTATTATCAAATCGTTTGGATTTTTTTTAATAATCAAGATAGTGCACGGAAGCAGTGTCATTTTTCTCTGGTTGCTGGTGCATGAAGAGCAGGAAAGGAGACATCTGTATCTCGGAAGAAGTGGCATCAGATAAGTTACTTCCTAACTGACTGTCTTAACCTCATTTTAATCCCTTATACAGAACAAATATCTTTGTGGTTATTCTATTTTTTGTTTTCAGCGCCATACGAGAACGGGACGGATTGATGGAAATTTGATTTTTCTTCGCAGTCAAAAATCAACTTAGGTAGAAAAGAATTCTCTAGAATTGCGGTACAATGCCACGGTATGAATATCAGGTTCTACCGACATGACATGCTTCGACAAGGTCTGTATCAACTTTAGCGGTATATTGGGAGCACTGCACTAATCCCGTGGCACATTTTTCTATCTGGTAAAGCATATTATTATGGTAGTACAGCTGTACAGTGTTCCGATAATATACCGTCTTCCCGTACTGACAGTATACATGCATTTTTTACCTCCAATATGCCGGAATTAAAAATCTCTAGAACTCTGCGGTACAATGCCACGGTAGGAATATCAAATTCTACCGACATGACATGCTTCGACAAGATCTGTATCAACTTTAGCATTATATTGGGGGCACTGCACTAATCCTGTGGCACATTTTTCTATCTGGGAAAGCCGTGGTAGAAAAGTAGGAGATACGATAGAATTGGATTATTATAATGAAGTAATTATTTTATTATCTTTTCTTTATCGATATATTCCCCCTTTCGTATTATCAAAAGTTCCAATTATATATTATCGGAACGCTGTACAGCTGTACTACCATAATAATATGCTTTCCCAGATAGAAAAATGTGCCACAGGATTAGTGCAGTGCCCCCAATATACCGCTAAAGTTGATACAGACCTTGTCGAAGCATGTCATGTCGGTAGAACCTGATATTCCTACCATGGCATTGTACCGCAGAGTTCTAGAGATTTTTAATTCCGGCATATATTGGAGGTAAAATGCATGTATACTGTCAGTACGGGAAGACGGTATATTATCGGAACGCTGTACAGCTGTACTACCATAATAATATGCTTTCCCAGATAGAAAAATGTGCCACAGGATTAGTGCAGTGCCCCCAATATACCGCTAAAGTTGATACAGACCTTGTCGAAGCATGTCATGTCGGTAGAACCTGATATTCATACCGTGGCATTGTACCGCAATTCTAGAGAATTCTTTTCTACCTAGGTTGATTTTTGACTGCGAAGAAAAATCAAATTTCCATCAATCCGTCCCGTTCTCGTATGGCGCTGAAAACAAAAAATAGAATAACCACAAAGATATTTGTTCTGTATAAGGGATGAAAATGAGGTTAAGACAGTCAGTTAGGAAGTAACTTATCTGATGCCACTTCTTCCGAGATACAGATGTCTCCTTTCCTGCTCTTCATGCACCAGCAACCAGAGAAAAATGACACTGCTTCCGTGCACTGTCTTGATTATTTTAAAAAAATCTAAACGATTTGATAATAGCTAGCTGTCAGAGCGTCTGTCACATTCACCACTATTGAGATTCACTACTCCGATTACACTGAATTTTTACTTTTTATTAACAAGCGCGTCCGAGGATCGAAAGAATGCGAGGGAAATCGTTTCGCGAATGGAAATATTTTATTAATTTTGAAAAACAACTAAACATTCAAGGAATATATTCTCTCGCACACTCTCACATACATTTTTGATGGCGTATGCGTGTGGCCGCATCTGTGTACACATGTCCGACCATGGCCGAATACCGCCGAAGACATGCTGAATTTTTTAGGACGAGGGGCGTGGCTTCGCGTTGCTAAGGAAAAATCTCTGTTAATATGTAACTTATAACATTTACTCTGGTCTCTATCGATAGAGAATACTCGATTTATATGGCGTAACTAAGCATAGTTTTGGTTATAACCGTATATTTATTGAGAAAATTCGATGTTAAAATTGAAGGGTGAAGGGGGTAGACATTTTTCCTGTAAAGATACACGGGTGCTCGCGGCGACAGCGCTGGCGGCGTCGTTCTGACGACTTGAATGA
The DNA here is from genome assembly GCA_963678675.1 of Xiphydria camelus. Lineage (NCBI taxonomy): Eukaryota > Metazoa > Arthropoda > Insecta > Hymenoptera > Xiphydriidae > Xiphydria > Xiphydria camelus. The sequence continues at coordinate 14,908,098 of OY783193.1, read as the reverse complement.
ACATGCCGCGAGACACTACCGTGTCTCTTGATGCATAGAAGGCCTCTCGCTGAAGAGAAACGCCCTTAAGATCTTCGATGAGATAATTAATTAAAAAGAACAGGAGCGCCGCTGTCGGCACAGCTGCGGGGAACTAGATCATGACGGGCATTGTCTCATCGATCCTTCGCCGAAAGTGCCGTGTTTACAAACTCGTCCCACTGTCTTCCGTCAACCCCCCCCCCTGCCGCTACGCGCCGGAGCCCTCTCAGCTTTCATCCCTTTTCGGCTCCGGCTTGACAAAATAATCTCACCGCGGTCCCGTGTTTCGCATACCGTCGCGATCTTCGTCTCCGAAGGCAAAGATCCGTCTCTCCTGTTCGCTATAGGAGGGAGGGACGCTTCTGTATTAGTTTCAGGGATTATCGGTGTCGTGAGTAGGGTTTAAAATATTGAAAGACGCGAGTGCGGCGCTGCGCGTGTTTGTCGGGCGTTCTTGTTTTTCTATTTCTTTTTCGCTCGTGACAATTTTCCTGGAAAATTCGAGGCACCGCCCAGTCAGAAATTCCTGATTCACGACATGTATCAAGTTAAAGTTGATTTAAATTTTCTTAACTTTTACCTCAAATTAACAAAAATCGTTTGTTACAAGTACGAATTGCAAATGATATGTAATATTTAGATCATATTATGATCAAAATATGTATAGGGGAATCCGGGGCAAAACGATTCTTCGGGGAAAATGATTCCCCATGATTTTGGCGTCAATAATGACGAAGACTACCAGATCAGTATGATAATATATTGCTAGTAGAGTTCTTAATTAATTCATGTAATGTGGCGCCCACCGGAACATCTTTGTGGTTCAACAATTAAATAAAATTACTTTTTTGATAACCTGATATAAGGCAAGCGCTCTGTTTATTTAATTCTAATCATGAACAAGTATTATTCACGTATATAACTACTAGATGCTATTACAGAAGATGCTTTCTAAAGTAACTTTCAGCTGTGGCTTGCAATTTGTCGCGTGAAATTTTTGTAGGTTATCTTCTGAAAGTAGATGTGCCAAGGGGCACAAAATGATCCCTGAGGTGGTGGTGCAAAATGACACGGGCTCCGTCGTGGACGACGACGACGACGACGTTTTCACTATCGATTTATATTTGAAGAAATTAAAGCTTTAAGCTTCAGTTGTTTTTTTACTTTAAGAGGCGTCTTTAAATTCTGGCGATTTTTAAAACAGCTCATGGAAATTTTTTAGTTGATAGTTAGTTAGGGTACCTCTACATCGATTCATGAAATGAAAATCGCTCAATTAGTATTCAATCCTCATTGGTTAATGTTTAATGTCATTCAATAAACATTAAACTCTTACTGAGCAACCACGTTTGTTGAACTATTGTGCTTTGAATTGAACTGAATACTTCCTCAAAATAAACAAATCGAAAATACGTCATATGTGTCATGCGGCTCGTAATAACTCAATAAAGAGAATAGATACGACGCTGTAACACGTACATTGTATTGGATTTAGCGAAATGATTTACGGGCCGCTACCGTGTCCGGATTTTCTGTAAGCACACGATAAATCTAATATTGCTCGAATCATTGGTGAATGTCAGATCTAACTGAAATCACGTTAGCCGTCATGCTCGTCGCTTGCGATTTTCTAAATTGAATAATAAAATTTTGGATTAATAACTGAAAAAAAACGCACGGTAGCGGCACGTAGATAATAAAATAAGATCAATTAAAATTTATTTGAATGGATAAAAGTGAGCAGAGATGGAGATATTACGAGTCTATTAATTTGAGTCAATTTTATCAACCGCCAACAGTGCTAAAAGACGCACCTTAATTATTATGTTATTTTTTTCCTTACATGTGTAACTTAACCGCCAACCGCCAACAGTGCTAAGAGACGCACCTTAATTATTATGTTATTCTTTTCCTTACATGTGTTACTTTCTTAATACATTATAATAAACGTTCGCAAAATAAATGGATAGGCGTGTTATATTGATTTAAACTGTGTTGCAATTTCATTATTCAGCAGTGTTGAGAGTAAACTATAAGAATCGGTTTTCCTATTGATTTTATGTAGGGGATTATTTTGCTCCACCCGGTGTAAAATGATGACATTGTATCTAATAGTTATATACGTGAATAATAGCTATTCATGGGTAGAAAGAAATAAACAGAGTACCCACCTTATATCGGGTTACCGAAAAATGAATATTATTTAATTGTTCAACGACGAAGATGTGTTGATGGGCGCCACTACATGAATTATCTATTCGAGAACTATACTAGGAACACATACGAGGGTCATTTGAAAAGTTTCCGGCCTTATTGACAAGCAGTCACATGATATAATTAAATTCTTACTATCGTTTGATAGATGGGGCTGATACATGTATCCCGTACAAATTGCAAGTCATTCCGATCAGTACTTTGCTCATGGCACTTTTATAAACTTGATAGATGTTTTCTGTCGACAATGGTGATCAAGTTCATTTATTTGAAAAGAAAAAAACTCAGGAAATAAAAGACGAGTTAGACTCAGTATACGGTGAAGTGTCCCCTTCGTACACAACCGTTAAATATTAGGTGGCTGAGTACAAAGGTGGCCGTACCAGCATTTTTGATAATGAACGTTCTGGGCGCCCAAAAACTGTTTCAACTGAAGAAATTGTGGACATAGTGCATCAAGCTGTGATGGAAGATCGTCGATTGACCGTGAAGGAAATTTCTGAGGTTTGTAAGATATATGAGATGAACGATTTTGCACAAGATTTTGCACGAGGATTTGGGTATGAGAAAATTATCCGCGCGCTGGGTGCCGCGTTTGTTGACAATTGACCAAAAGCGCGTACAGCTTGACATATCGCGCGAATGTCTTGAGCTGTATAAAAAAAAACCCAGCTGAATTTTTGCGACGTTTGATAATTGTCGATGAAATCTGGATCTAAAGATTCTTGGGGGGGGGGGGGGGGGGGTGGGGGGACAATTTGGTACAAATGCCAAGGTGGAAACATTGTAGACCGGTATTTTTCAGGTGGACAAAAAGAATTTTTTTCTGGTGGCTTGAAGGGTTGGGAGAAACGATTAATTAAATGTATCAAGTTACGAGAAGACTACGCTGGGAAATACATTTTCTTTTATCTTGAAATATGTGTTTTTCCTAACAAGGCCGGAAATTTTTCAAATGAGCCTCGTATTTTGTCGTACCGATCCAGTAGTTTTCGCCATTATTGACGCCAAAATCACGATGGATCACTTAACTCGAAGGGATTGTTTCACCCCAATCTCCCCTACAATAAAAGAGATACACATGAGAGTTTTCGAATATCTGTACAATGCGGTATAGTAATTTTTCTTTTAAAAATATTGAATCGCGATAGTTTACATTACAATTTACTAGTTTCTAAGGAAAAGTTATTCTTCAGCGCAGTAGAAATATTCGAAAACCCTTATGTGTACCTCTTTTATTATAACTAAAGTAAAATTTACTGGTATCAGTTTTTCCGTGAAGGACGACGATAGATTTTCCGCCGAATAAAAGCTTCAAAAGTCGCGCGCCGAACAATTTTATATTTTAACACCGGCTCAATGCCGGTGCAACGGGGCCCCTACTTTGCAATCCCCTTTCAAGAAGATCGACTCATTTAACATTTCCATTCGACGGATCGTCTCCTCACCCCGCTGCCCGAGTATCAGACAAAAGCGATATTCCGTGGAAATTCGCGCGATGCACAGTCGTTAACGAAGCGTCAAAAGTCCCGTTGAAAGTCTCGCGCGTTAATCTGGCGTCAGGCGATGCGCGCGGCGCGAGGAAAAATATTTCTACCCGCGAACAAGCCCGGCCTATCTGATGAAAAGCGGCCACGTTGCTTCTAATTAAGGCAACAAACGATATACGCCGCACAACTCGAATGTTCCGTAGCTTTGAATACAGTGGGGTGAAATTAAAATGGAGGTGCGCACGCTTTGTGCAGCGGAAAATGTTTCTTGTTAGTTCGTTGGCCGAAGCTCGCGGCCGTTATGTATGCGCGGTATGCGCGCGGTTGCTCTCTACGTGTGTTTTACAAAACCGGCCGCTCGAACTTTGCCGGTGCGCATGCCACATCCGGTTATCCTCTCTTTGGAGTTAAATCGCCTTTGCAAAGGCGATGATGGACTGTCGCGTGCGCGGCGTTTGTTTGTCGAGGGGTAATTAAAAAAAAAAAGGAAAAAAAACTAGGGTTTCGGGGAAACAATCCCCCCCCCAAACGTGCGTAAATGCGTTTCAATTGTCCTCGGCTATTTTTGCCTCCGCAGCGCATTTGTTGTCGCTGAAAATATTTCCGGCTCTCTCGTATATTTATATACGTACATACGAGTAACTCTCCGGGAAAATCAGCTGATAGCCGAGAAATTTAAAATTGAATGCACTTTTTCAGACTCGTGTATTTAAAAATGACAATGTAAAAAATATAATTCCATTTAAACTCAAAATAAAAATTTGGATAAAATAGTCCGTAGATATATGTTATCAGAATACATACCACGCGAAGCTAAACTTATTCGCCAAAAAAGAAACTTCAATCACTATTATTTCATTAGGGGAGACCAGGGAGGGTTGATACAGGAAGTTGGCCCCCCGCTCGCATTATTTTCCATGTCAACGAGGGGCCAACTTCATGTATCAACCCTCCCCGATCTCCCCTACCTATAGCTCACATTTGTATAGGGGGAATTCCCCTAGTGACGGACACTTAAAGTTATTGTTAGATAAATAATAGAACAATTGGTTTCTCAACAGTTATTATTTTTTACATAGAAATATACTACATATATACTACATAGAAAATTAGTAAATCCCATTAATTTTATTTTTTTTTCGACTTGATAAACGACAATAAACACACACTTAATTTTTCAATGATTCAAAAACTGGCATCTAGTATCGTACACATTGAAAAAATTGCACTTACACTGGAAAAATAAAAAATGTATAATATCTATTATAATTATAATTATCAGCACACTCTCAAACGTCAGCCTAGTCCTCATGTCTTCTCTCTCGATAGGCACGGCACCGAATCTAGTCTTTTTCCGTATCCTTCAAGCACACAACATATGAAGTCAAATTGGCTGCTTCTTTTTGTCGGAGCAGTTGATGTAATGGCTCTCAAGAATGCTTTCCACTATTTTTTAGTAGAATATTTACAAATAGGGAGAAATAATCAAAATAAATCTTGTTTAATACTAGGAGATAACCTACCGTCCGGACCCCAGGGGACTCTATGAGAGTGTTTCAAAGTAAATTTTCTATGAAACTAGTACTTCAAATGATACCATAAACATAAAAAACGAAACAAGACTTATCGTTTTATTAGCAAAGAACAATAGAATAGCATTTACTTACGAATTTATCGAAATTAGAACGCAGTCCATTAAGCGCGTATATCAACTTCTAGGATTAGAGATAAAGAAAAGCTTTCCCTTCACGAACATATCGACACTAGCAATCGACACTTCCCATCTAGAACTGTTTAATTATGAGGTATCAACGTGCGTATGTACTTTTCTTTCGTTACGCTTATTTTGAAAGCTATTGCTAGTGTTCGGTACTAACAAGGGGAGTATTCGAGGTGTACCTCACCGATTTTCTTCATTCTACGATATATTGTAGTATATCAAAAAAGATTAGACACGTATTTTTTTGTACGTGCTAATTCGGTCATGTAAGGGAGTAAAATCTCCCCTAAACTTGACCCCCTAAAACCAATTTTCTACGATTTCTCAAAAACCACGTTGAATTTCTTAATGAAACAAATTGAATATTCGATAAGGAATAATATTCCATTTGTTTCATTAAGAAATTCAACGTAGTTTTTGAGAAATCGTAGAAAATTGGTTTTAGGGGGTCAAGTTTAGGGATGATTTTCACCCCTTAAATGACCGAATTAGCACGTACAAGAAAATACGTGTCTAATGTGTTTTTTGATATACTATAACATATCGCAGAATGAAGAAAATCGGTGAGGTACACCTCGAATACTCTCATACTCTCCTTGTAAGTGCCGTCCGACGCTAGGGAAACTTCCCCCAATAATACGTTCTTTAAGATTACGTTTTTATCTACAATAAAGTCTTATATCGATATAGGCAAAATATTTATAAATAATGAGATAATAATGATTGAAGTTTCTTTCCTGGCAAGTAGGTAAGTTTAGCCTCGCATGGTGTCTTTAAAGCATATCAAATTTTAAAAAATAACAATTTAGAATTGGCGAAGGTATATCTCCATTCTAAAATCCCCGTTCGTTATTATTATCGATTCTTAAAATAGTACGTCGTTCCCTGCATCGAATCGGTTCGTTATACTTAATTATATGGTAACGCTTGGTACCGGGTACAGAAGGACCGTTGGCTATCGTGGGGCGGTCTCGTTGCGATGCCACGTGCTGCTCCTATTAGCTAACGGACCATTAGACTGACATTATGCGAGCTGCCGTGAGGATGTTAATGGGTATCGCATAAGGATCATAGACGCCAGAGGCACGCACGTACCTACGGACGGGCGTGAGTACTAGGGAGACCCCGCAAGAACCCATGAGACTTTCCTCTTCTATGGTGATGCCCTGTACAGTCGGCCTAAAGACTTTTCTCGCGCGACGATATCTAATCTGGATCTTCTCGTCCTATGCCGGAGGATCTCGATCGTAATTGGTCTTTGGAACGGGTTCGATTTGTTTCGGTGCAAACGAAGGCCTCGATATTCCGTTGCTTCAAATTTTTCTACGCCTTAGGTAATTGCATCTACTGTTGTCTATGATTCAATAATAATTATTCGATCAGACTTGCACCAAGAAAAATGGTTAGTAATATTAACCGAACGTTTAGTTGATAATATATGTGAACAACTAAATATTTTTATCGCCGCAACAAATGTTTGGTTCTGACAATCAAATATTGTTGAAAGAAAATATGTTCCTATAACTAACGTTTATTTGACGTAACAAAACTTGTTGTCACAATAAAGATATTTTGTCGTTCACATCAACTAAATATTTGGTTAATACTACTAATTATTTTCCCCAGTGTGTATTTATGTTGTGGTAGTAGCGAAACTGATGTGTAACATACTAAATCTCGGTGCTACTTTTAATTAGGAAACTTAAAAGAAATTGTAAATCCCATACCCATAATTCGTTGTCACAAAAGGGCGAAGAAATAAGGGGAGTTCGCTTAGCGCTGGGCGGTGCCTGGTACCGGATACAAGCAATATTTTTCAAACAGGTAAGCGTAACGAAACATAAGTATAATACATATGCACACTGATATCTTATAATTAAAAAGTTCTAGGTGCGGAGTGTCAATTGTTAGTGTCGTTATGTGTGTGCGTGCGTGCGTGCGTGCGCGCGCGCACGTGTGTGTGTGTGTGTGTGTGTGTGTTCGCGAAGAGAAATCTTCTTTAACTCTGTTCTTAGAAGTTGATGTACGCGCTTAACGGACTGCGTTGTAATTTCGATAGATTTGCAAGTAAATGCTGTTCTATTATTTATTGTTAACAAAACGATAAGTCTTATTTCATTTTTCATGTTTATGGTATTATTTGAAGTACTAATTAGATAGAAAACATACTTTGAAACAATTTCACAGTCTCCCGGGATCCGGACGGTAGGTTATCTCCTAGTACTAAACAAGTTATTAGGTATGTACATTATTTCTCCCTATTTTTTAATATTCTGTTGAAAAGTAGTGGAAAGTATTCTTGAGAGCCATTATTCAATATCTTCGACAAAAAGAAATAGCCAGTTTGACTTCGTGTGTTGGGTGTTCTTGAAGGATACAGAAAAATACTAGATTCGGTGCTGTGCCTATCGAGAGAGAAGACACAAGGACTAGGCCGACGTTTGAGAGTATGCTGATAATTATTATTATTATAGATATCATAAATTCTTAATTTGTCCAGTGTTAGAGAGTGTAATTATTTTGATTTCTCCGGTACTAGGTAACCGTTTTTGAAACACTAAAAAGTGAAGTGTATGTTTCTAGTCGTTTATCAAGTCGAAAAAAATTAAAAATTGACGAGTTTCGCTAATTCTGTATACAGTCAATCAAGAGACACGGTAGTGTCTCGCGGCATATTCATTCAAGTCGTCAGAACGACACCGCCAGCGCTGTCGCCGCGAGCACCCGTGTATCTTTACAGGAAAAATGTCTGCCCCCTTCACCCCTCAATTTTGACATCGAATTTTCTCAATAAATATACGGTTATAACCAAAACTATGCTTAGTTACGCCATATAAATCGACTATTCTCTATCGATAGAGACCAGAGTAAATGTTGTAAGTTATATATTAACAGAGATTTTTCCTTAGCAACGCGAAGCCACGCCCCTCGCGCCTCAAAAGTCGAGAATCCGATTTCTCGGGCGATATATATGTCAAAATCTCACAAAAATTCCGCCTGTCTTCGGCGATATTCGGCCATGGTCGGAAATGTGTACACAGATGCGGCTACACGGATACGCCATCAAAAATGTATGTGAGAGTGTGTGAGAGAATATATTCCTTGAATGTTTAGTTATTTTTCAAAATTAATAAAATATTTCCATTCGCGAAACGATTTCCCTCGCATTTTTTCGATCCTCGGACGCGCTTGTTAATAAAAAGTAAAAATTCAGTGTAACCGGAGTAGTGAATCTCAATAGTGGTGAATGTGACAGACGCTCCGTATAGTTTAATAATCGTTTGTATTTTTTTCGAATATCGAGATAGTGAACGGATGCAGTGGTATTCTTCTCTCTAATGCCTGTGCATCAAGAAAGGAGCAGGAAAGGAGACGGTCTCAGAAGAATTGCCATCAGATAAGTTTAATTGCCATTTGACAGCTTTAACCTCACTTTCAATGGAAGGACAATATCTTTGTGTTCGTACTATTTTTTGTTTTCAGGGTCATGCGAGCACGGGAAAAATCGAAGAAAATCAATCATCAATGCAAGCCGTGGCAGAATAGGAGATGAAATGGAATTGGATCACAATAATCAAGTAATTACTTTATCACTATTTATCTCTATCGATATATTTCCTCTTTCGTACTATTACAAGTTCCAATTTACACACCGACCTGTCAAACCTGAAGTGTACACATACCGCACTTCTATTTCATCTCTTCTTCGTCTCCGGTGTAACGACGGTCAATGAGGAATTACTGATACCGATTAGACAGATAAGTGCTGAATAACGTAGTATAATACGAGAGAGGAAATATATCATTTTTAATAATTCTGTCATTATTAGAATAGAATTGATTAACTCAGATATAGTTTTTTAATTTCTACGCTCGAGTAAGTTCGGTATATTTTAAATCGTGAAATGCTGCATATGATTATGTAATTTACAATTTGTTACAGATCGTATGCAAACCCGAGGAGGTTTCTTTCGAACGAGGGATCATCTGCTTGTTGTTCCAACAAGAACCAGTTGCTTAGTTGCATTCATTGCATTTGACAGGTCGGTATATAAATTGGTTCTTAATTTTTACGCTGAGTAAGTTCGGTATATTTTAAAAGTGAAATGCTGCATATAATTGTGTAATTTACAATTTGTTACAGATCGTTTGCGAACCCGAGGAGGTTTCTTTCCAACGAGGAATCATCCACTTGTTGTTCCAACAAGAACCAGTTGCATTCATTGCATTTGACAGGTCGGTATATAAATTGGTAGTATAATACGAAAGAGAGGAAATATATCATTTTTCTTAATTCTGTCATTATTAGAATTGGTTAACTTAGATTAATATAATCTTAGTTTCTACGTTTAGTTAGTTCAGTATATTTTAAATTGTTTGTGTTATTTACAATATGTTACAGATCGTATGCGAACTCGAGGGGGTTTCTTTCGAACGAGGGATCATCGTCTTGTTGTTCCAAGAACCTGCTGCTTTGGTTCATTCGGCGACCTGAATCTGCTGTCTCGAGTGCATGGACGTACGTCACTTTTTAAATGGATAAATATCCTTTAATATCATCCGAACCGTAGACTTGCTAACCTCTGATTCTAACCGTTCTTGCCATAGCCTGAATATTTTTTCGAGGGTTATTCCTTACTCTTTCTAGCAGAGAGCATCGATATTTTGCTGCATCTATATTCTTCTGGAACTTCCTAAAATAATTATAAAAACCCTATATAATTCAGCCCGAACAAGTACAATCTTATCGGATTATATCTTATCGGGGAAATTTTTCGACATAATGATTCCGAAACGTTTTTATCGAGAAGTATATATTTCTAACATACGGTAGTATTCACGAATATTGTAAAATATCGCAAGAATGTTACAGAAAAGTTACTTGCAAGAACGTGCTTTGTGGGGTGCAAATGGTGATATTTGTAATCCATCGTTACACTAGAGGCGAAGAAGAGATGAAAGAGAAGTCAGGTACATGTACACTTCACGTTTGACAGGTCGGTATATAAATTTAAACTTGTGATTGTATAATACGAAAGAGGAAAAACTTATATCGATAAAGAAAAAAAAAAATAAAGTAGTTACTCTATTATTGTAATCCAATTCCATTATATCCCTTATTTTTCTGCCACGACTTTGATTGTTGATACCCAAATAGCACCGGACATCCAATGGATATCCATTTTGTGTCCATTTTATGTCCGTACGTCCATGGACATGTAATGGATATGCACTGAATATTCTACTTTGGATATTCTATGGACGTCCATTTATGGAGATAGAGCATGATTTTCCTTCATTTAAAAAATAATCGAATAGGTTCTTTTACTAACACGTTTCAAAAGATTGATATGTTTTTAAATAAATAAAATTTAATTATTATAATACAGTTATATATAGTACTACAATTGCGATGTATATATCAAGAGACACGGTAGTGTCTCGCGGCATGTTCATTCACGCCAGAGCGCTCTCGCCGCGAGCACCCGTGTATCTTTACAGGAAAGATGTCTGCCCCCTTCACCCCTCAATTTTTACATCGAATTTTCTCAGTAAATACACGGTTATAACCAAAACTATGCTTAGTTACGCCATATAAATCGTCTATTCTCTATTGATAGAGACCAGAATAAATGTTGTAAGTTATATATTAACAAAGATTTTTCCTTAGCAACGCGAAACCACGCCCCTTGCCCTGAAAAGTCGAGGATTTCCTTTCTCGGCTGCGATATATATATGTCAAAATGTCACAATTTTTTCGGCTATCTTCGGGGATAGTCGGTCATGGTCGGAATGTGTACTCAGATGCGACTACACGTATACGCCATCAAATGTATGTGAAAGTGTGTGAGAGAACATATTCCTTGAATGTATATAGGGGCCTATTTCATTGCCGCGACCGTCGCGCGAAATCCCGTGAGTGCGAGTGAGCACGGTATACGAGTGAGTAGTGGCGACTGTATATCATACTCACTCGCACTCACGGGATTTCGCGCGACGGTCGCGGCAATGAAATAGGCCCCTTTTTTAGTCATGGTTTTCAAAGTTAATCAATAAATTTCCATTCGCGAAACGATTTCCCTCGCGTTCATTTCGATCCTCGGACGCGCTTGTTTATAAAAAGTAAAAATTCAGTGTAATCGGAGTAATGAAGGAAGTAGACGTTTCAGTCCGAAAAGCATCTGTCATCTCAATAGTGGTGAATGTGACAGACGCTCGGTAGTTTAATAATCACTTGCATTTTTTGTCGAATAATCGCGATAGTGAACGCATGCAGTGCTTCCCTAGTTACTTGTGCATAAAGAGCAGGAAAGGAGACGGCAGTATCACAGAAGAATTGCATCAGATAAGTTACTTTCTATATAACCGTTTTAACCTCACTTTCGATGAAAGAACAATTATCTTTGTGATAATTTTATTTTTTGTTTCAGCCTCACGCGAGCACGGGACAGAATCGATGGTTTTTCTCAGTCAATTCATCAGGAGATGCAATGGAACTGGATCACAATAATCAAGTAATTACTTTATCATTATTTTTCTCTATCGATATATTTCCTCTTTCGTATCACAAGTTCCAATTTATACACCGACCTGCTAAGCCTGAAGTGTACATGTACCTCGCTTCTATTTCATCTCTTCTTCGTCTCCGGTGTAACGACGGTCAATGAGGAGTCAGTGATACCGATTAGGCAGATAAGTGCTGAATAAGGCCGTAAAAGTGTTTATATTAAAATAAATACGGCTTTATATGGTTTAAGATGAAAACAATACAATATGTATTCGAGCTGTATAGAACCGTATTCATTTTCAATACGGAAACTTCTACGAACTTATCCCACTCTTACCTACCAATCTGCCAATGCACGCCTCTTTACAAGGAATGAAGAAAAGGCTAAAGTAAATCAAACCATCGTTACACCAGAGGCGAAGAAGAGATGAAATAGAAGTGAGGTACATGTATACTTCACGTTTGACAGGTCGGTATATAAATTGAAACATGCGATAGTAATATAATACGAAAGAGGAGGTCACGTTTGACAGGTCGGTATATAAATTGAAACATGTGCGATAGTAGCATAATACGAAAGAGGAGATATATCATTTTTAATAATTCTGTCATTATTAGAATTGGTTAACTCAGGTTGATATAGTTTATTAACTTCTACGTCGAGTAAGTTTGGTATATTTTAAATAGTGAAATGCTGCATATGATTATATTATTTACAATTTGTTACAGATCCTATGCGAACCCGAGGGGGTTTTTTTGAAACGAGGGATCATCCACTTGTTCCAAGACAGTTCATTCGGCGAGCTGGATCTGCTGTCTCGAGTGCATGGACGTACGTAACTTTAAATAGATTAACATTTTAACCTTCCGATATCCTCCGAACCGTATTCTTCTGGGACTTCCTAAAATAATTAAAAAAACCCCGTATATAATTCAGCCCGAACAAGTAAAATCTTATCGAGCTGTAACTTATCGAGATCTTTCAACGTAGTGATCCATCGTTACACCAGAGACGAAGAAAAGATGGAATAGAAGTGAGGTACATGTACACTTCACGTTTGACAGGTCGGTATATAAATTGGAACGTGTGATAGTATTATACGAAAGTTATACGAAAAAGGAAATATATCGATAAAGAAAAAATAGTAATAAAGTAATTACTCCATTATTGTAATCCAATTCCATTGTATCCCTTACTTTTCTGCCACGACTTTGATTGTTGATAGTGAAGAAAAATCAAATTTATTGGTTGATCCATCCACTATCAACAATCAAAGTCATGGCAGAAAAATAAGGGATATAATAGAATTGGATTACAATAATGGAGTAACTACTTTATTATTATTTTTTCATTCTCGATATACATATTTCCTCTTTCGTATTATACTATCACAAGTTCCAATTTATATACCGACCTGTCAAACGTGAAGTGTATATATACCTCACTTCTATTTCATTTCTTCTTCGCCTCTGGTGTAACGATGGAAATTACAAAATATCATCATTTACATCCCATAAAGCACGTTTTTGCAAGTAACTTTTCTGTTTCCTACGATATTCGTGAACACTACCGTATGTTGGAAATATATATTTCTCAATAAATTCGCGAATGTTGCAAAACATCATAGAAACATTTTGGAATCATTACGTCGAAAGATCTCCTTGATGAGGTACAGTTCGATAAGATTGTACTTGTTAGGGCTGAATTATATGAGGTTTTTATAATTATTTTAGGAAGTCCCAGAAGAATACAGGTACAGCAAAATATCGATGCTGTGCTGGAAATGTATGTACGAGTAAGGGCGAAATTTCAATGGTGCATGCGAAAGGATTTCTTAAAATTATTCCAACATCTCGAGTTAATATATGTAACAGCATATCTTTGCATGAGATGAAATAATTCGTCACGGTCATTGGAAGAGTAAACAGTACGTTCGATGGCAAATTCCAATTTTTGATTAGTCGGGAGTGGTTGGGTCGGTCCTCTAGTCATTAGAATTGGTTTTGGAAGAGTGCGCTGCGGTCTTACGAGCCGAGCGAGAAGTGTCAAAAGTCAGTAGCTGTCAATTCGGGAGATCGAAATATATAACCTCGAAGTCGTTAATATATAAATAATTAATAATGTGTAGAAAGTGATAAGAAATAATCATTCGGGTTTCTCCGGTGAGATTCCCCAAGTGTTTAAGAATCGGCAACTGTTATTTCAACTTCCAGTGATATTAAGTATTACTGTAGGATGAGTAGGATAGAAGATTTTCGTGAAGACAAACGTTTTTCTAGCATGTCATCTCGTACAGGTGCAACCGAAGAGGATTTAGCTCCTGTCCTGTCCGTGAAAAGATGACTCGATGGACATCGGAGAACGTCAGGCTTGTCACAGAGCGCCTATTACCCACGGTACATGAATTGCAATACGCGCAATAACCTTTTATGACCTGCTCTAGGTAGGAGGCAGCGATGGCTAATAATAACTCATCGTAGACAAGTTCGTCTATTAATTCGGTTTGCCGAACTACTACTGCGATAATCTGCCCGAGTTCGTGGTCTACTCTGCGATTAACGTTAACGTAATCGTGATTATGCTCGGGTGATGGGTGTTCCAAAAATGATAAAGTTCATATTAAACATCGGACGTTGTAAGCTGACTTGCTAGTGTATGCTTTGCAACTGGAACATCATCGCAGGAATAATTTTTCTACAAGTAATCATAATCATTGATCGCTGCCCCCTACGAAAAACAATTCGTACAAGGTAAATACTTTGAAAGAAGTGAAAGTTATATAAAGCAGGAATAGTTGAACCGAGAAGCGCGTATTGCAATTCATGTACCGTGGGTAATAGGCGCTCGGTGACAAGCCTGACGTTCTCCGATGTCCATCGAGTCATCTTTTCACGGACAGAACAGGAGCTACGTCCTCTTCGGATGCACCTGTACGAGATGACATGTTAGAAAAGCGTGAGTCTTCATGAAAATCTTCTAACTTACTCGTTCTGCAGTAATACTTAATATCACTGGAAGTTAAAACAACAGTTACCGATTTTTAAACACTTGGGGATTCTCATCGAAGAAACCCGAATGATTATTTCTCATCACTTCTACACATTAGTAATCATTATTTACAAATTAACGATTTCGAGGTTAGATGCTTCGATCTCCCGAATTGACAGCTACTGGGAGATAAGACGTTTGACACTTTTCGCTCGGCTCATAAGACTAATATTTCTCCAAAATACTACGGCAAAGTGAAAAATGTAAGGGCTCTCTAGTTTATAAATCCCTTTCAAAATATGACGAGAATAAATCAAAAGTAACGTGGTTATAATTAATTGGCTCGTATCGGTATAAAATGTGAGACTTTAATTTTGTGGTAGGTAATAAAAAGCTATTCTCCTACATGTACGTATTCTCCTCATGAATAAATTTTAAAAAGTAGTGAAATCCCCCACAAAAACAGATTCTCTGTAAAAAAAAAGGCGGCATGTTCATTCAGTGCTAATAAAAATTGATACGTAAAATACTATCCAAAAAGATTTGAAATCAATTAAGATCGCCATGTTCAAGATTTATATATAAAAAGTAAAAGGCATCATTTGAAAGGAAAATTATTGTAAATCAAGTTACTAAAAAATCCGACTAAACAAATTTATAAAAAAATTTTAATAAAAAAGAACTTGCCGTGTTTTTTCCTTCAAAATAAAAAATTCAGGCAGAATTATACTCGATGTTTATGCACTTATGATTTTAAATAAATTCATAACACTTATATGATACCACCAGTATACCGAATGAAGGGAAAAAACGCGGCAAGTTCTTTTTTATTAAAATTTTTTTATAAATTTGTTTAGTCGGATTTTTTAGTAACTTGATTTACAATAATTTTCCTTTCAAATGATGCCTTTTACTTTTTATATATAAATCTTGAACATGGCGATCTTAATTGATTTCAAATCTTTTTGGATAGTATTTTACGTATCAATTTTTATTAGCACTGAATGAACATGCCGCCTTTTTTTTTACAGATACATAATTACTCGACTTGACTTATTATATATACTTCTCAACGTCATCGTCATTTCCGCGTGAGCTACGGTGAGCCGTGCGTGATCCGAATATAGGTAGGTACATATATTACAGCATTTTTTGTAGGTTTCAATGCATTTCTCCTCTAATATTATTACTATTTTTTTTACAATACGTACTGCTTTATACTAAACAGAACTATTTGCAAATTTTCTTAACATTGATGATGCTTTACCAGTAAAGCATGAAATTTGTAAAGCTAACCTCAACATTTATTCCGTATTTTTCAAGCACCAAAATTTCACATTTGGATTCATTTTAATATTGACTATTGTTACCCAAATTTAAAAAATTAATTGACTAAATCAATTATAATGTCCCTGGGAGAAATATATCGTCGATCCACGTAAATACAATATCGTTTCATAGCGATATGTACGTATACAATAGCGATATGTACGTTTGTTTAGTGAATTAATTATAGGACAAAAGACGAATTAAGATTTACGATTAATTGTTCAGCACTTTGTGATAGCTGCAAGCCCCGATAACCCTGCTACTACAAGTATTGCTGCTACGAGGATTGCTGCTGCGAAGAGTGCTGCTACGAGGATTGCTGCTACGAGGATTGCTGCTGCGAAGATTGCTGCTACGAGGATTGCTGCTACGAGGATTGCTGCTACGAGGATTGCTGCTACGTGGATTATTGCTACCAGAATTGCTGCTATGAAGAATAGAAATTAACATGCCAAAAAGCATTGCTACGAAGTATTACAGGCGAGCGAAGGTATGTGCTGATTCTTTCATAGACTTCATCGACTTTTGTTCTTTTTATTTCAAGTATATTCACTTCCAATATTAAATAATAACAATTTCGTTTCTTGCGTAACTATAATGGATACAGCATTTTAAGAAGATAGTTATAGAAAACGAATATATCTTTGATATATTTCAGTACATACAAGGATACTCCTTCTGGCTTTAGAATTATAATACTTGCAATATCTGTGTTACTATATCTTTATATATTTAACGAGATGATTGATATAATAAACAAACATGTTTTATTCTTTATTGAACTTGTTGCATATTTATTTACGAGATTTTGTTGATATGTCCATGAAATATCCATTCAACATCCATTGAACGTCCGTTTCGTGTTCTGTGAAGAACATCATATGGATGTACTCGAAGGTTGCAAAAGTACATCCATTGGATATCCAGTGGATGTCCAATGGACATATTACGGACATTCTATGGATATCTGTCTTGTACGCCCAAATAGCACACGGATGTTCAATGGACGTCCAATGGATAATCATGCCGTACAAGACAGATATCCATAGAATGTCCGTAATATGTCCATTGGACATCCACTGGATATCCAATGGATGTACTTTTGCAACCTTCGAGTACATCCATATGATGTTCTTCACAGAACACGAAACGGACGTTCAATGGATGTTGAATGGATATTTCATGGACTGTAACGTTGCACTTCGTGCACGTTACAATGTGGCCGATTCCCTAACGTCGCTTCGCTGATCCCACCATCCCCAGGATAGCATTTAGTATAAGAAATTTTAGCGCGTTAGAAACTTTTGTAATAGTAGGGGCGACATAGCGGAATACCGTAGCAAGATCAGTAATTCGACCTAAAAGACGCTGGAGCTGGAGGACCAAGGGGCTGCAACGAGCGCCAGATGCCGTGCGGCGAAATGCACACGACTTCCCTGCCAGGCGCAGGACTGGGACTTGCAACCGAGCAGCGTACCCGGCGAGGAACGTACCCTGTTTAGACAGGCACCCAGCTTCTTCGGCACGGATGGACCGCTTGGAGGCTAGGCTTCACCTCGAGATTTTCCGCGTGATCCCACAGGGGAATGTTCCGGAGGAATCTCCAGAAGCTAGCCTCGTATCGGGATCCTCCGCGTGATCCCGCAGGGGAATGTTCCGGAGGGATTCATAAGCCGTCATCCGTGAGGGGACAGTTCCGGAGCCACGATTGAATCCAGCGAGCTGCGCGCGCATCCGCGCCAACCAGGAAGGAACTAGTTTCCTTCGATTGACGATCGACGGAGCGGGCGCGCAGCGGAAACTAGAGCGTCGCGCATGCAAATCGATGGGGGACATCGATCACCAATTAAAATCGCGGAAAGGGTCTACTAGGAGTGGGGACAGGCCCTCGCCGCCTAGCGAGCCGCAGCGATCACGGGACTCTTCCTATCTCGTGCGGACCAGCGAAGCGACCTGACGTGCCCATCACCACAGCAGCAGCAGATCTTCCGTTCCGGTAAGCCGGCTCCTTTGTTCGCGACACGTGGCCGATACTATAGTAGAGATTTAGATTTCCTTTGCCCTCGACGGGCCTACCGTTTCGTTCCGTGAGTGCGGGTGACGGACCCGTGGCGTTCTTAGTTTTCTTTTCGTAATATCTTGTGTCGCGAGTTAATAGTAATCATTTATCGTTTAGCGATTCAGTTCGCAGTTGTAATATCAGGGGATGCTCGGGAAATTCGGTAGCACGAGGCGACCGAATTCCCTGAGACGAGTTTAGCCCGCGTTATCGTCGGCAGGATAGTGCGCGTCGGTAGTGCGGTAATATCGTTTTTGTTTCGTTCCGTGCGCTATCGAGCGCGTTATCAATTAATAAAAAAGAGTGCCCTTAGTGCGGCAAGATATAGTATAAAATAGCTCGTGCGCTCGACTCTCTGTTCTCCGCTCAGGGCGGTTGATTGTCCCTCGCGAATTTGTCGCGGCTATCGTTCCTACCTCTCTCGCGAATTTTTCGCGGCTACCGTTCCTATCTCTCCCGCGAATCTCTCCGGCTAACGTTCCTATTCCCTAGCGAATTTCTCGCGGCTATCGGTCCTACCTCTCCCACGAATTTCTCCGGCTAACGTTCCTCTTCCCTCGCGAATTTGTCGCGGCTACCGTTCCTATCTCTCCCGCGAATCTCTCCGGCTAACGTTCCTATTCCCTAGCGAATTTCTCGCGGCTATCGTTCCTACCTCTCCCACGAATTTCTCCGGCTAACGTTCCTCTTCCCTCGCGAATTTGTCGCGGCTACCGTTCCTATCTCTCCCGCGAATTATTGTCGGTTATTCTGCTTGTTAGTTTCGCGATAAGGACTGTTTTGAAGCCCGACCTTGCCGTAGCCGTTAGGCTCTTAGACTAACCAGTAGTGTATAAGAAGATCTCCAATAAAGCTTAGTGTTATTTTCTTGTTATGAATCGCCTCAAATTCGTTTCTTTGTCTTGAGACCCCGCCCCTCTCCTTCGCCGATACGGGGCTGAGCTAACGGAGTTCCGTTTCCGGTTCACGTGATCTGACTGTTATCGATCTCGACTTTCTTTGGTGTTTCGGAACACCTGGCGCCCAACATTTCATTATCTCAATACCTTGTCCGAGCGGGGCCAGTCAGAGAGCGTGCCGAAGTGTGCGACTACCCGAGTAGCGCCGAGCAGCGTCGTTACAGGACATATCAACAAAATCTCGTAAATAAATATGCAACAAGTTCAATAAAGAATAAAACATGTTTGTTTATTATATCAATCATCTCGTTAAATATATAAAGATATAGTAACACAGATATTGCAAGTATTATAATTCTAAAGCCAGAAGGAGTATCCTTGTATGTACTGAAATATATCAAAGATATATTCGTTTTCTATAACTATCTTCTTAAAATGCTGTATCCATTATAGTTACGCAAGAAACGAAATTGTTATTATTTAATATTGGAAGTGAATATACTTGAAATAAAAAGAACAAAAGTCGATGAAGTCTATGAAAGAATCAGCACATACCTTCGCTCGCCTGTAATACTTCGTAGCAATGCTTTTTGGCATGTTAATTTCTATTCTTCATAGCAGCAATTCTGGTAGCAATAATCCACGTAGCAGCAATCCTCGTAGCAGCAATCCTCGTAGCAGCAATCCTCGTAGCAGCAATATTCGCAGCAGCAATCCTCGTAGCAGCAATCCTCGTAGCAGCACTCTTCGCAGCAGCAATCCTCGTAGAAGCAATACTTGTAGTAGCAGGGTTATCGGGGCTTGCAGCTATCACAAAGTGGTGAACAATTAATCGTAAATCTTAATTCGTCTTTTGTCCTATAATTAATTCACTAAACAAACATACATATCGCTCATAACCCCAGTGAAAAATGGATCGTTGATCGACGAGAAGCGTGGTTGTATCTATATCAATCGATACCGAAACGATATTGTATTTACGTGGATCGACGATATATTTCTCCCAGGGACATTATAATTGATTTAGTCAATTAATTTTTTAAATTTGGGTAACAATAGTCAATATTAAAATGAATCCAAATGTGAAATTTTGGTGCTTGAAAAATACGGAATAAATGTTGAGGTTAGCTTTACAAATTTCATGCTTTACTGGTAAAGCATCATCAATGTTAAGAAAATTTGCAAATAGTTCTGTTTAGTATAAAGCAGTACGTATTGTAAAAAAAATAGTAATAATATTAGAGGAGAAATGCATTGAAACCTACAAAAAATGCTGTAATATATGTACCTACCTATATTCGGATCACGCACGGCTCACCGTAGCTCACGCGGAAATGACGATGACGTTGAGAAGTATATATAATAAGTCAAGTCGAGTAATTCTGTATATATACATCGCAATTGTAGTACTATATATAACTGTATTATAATAATTAAATTTTATTTATTTAAAAACATATTAATCTTTTGAAACGTGTTAGTAAAAGAACCTATTCGATTATTTTTTAAATGAAGGAAAATCATGCTCTATCTCCATAAATGGACGTCCATAGAATATCCAAATTAGAATATTCAGTGCATATCCATTACATGTCTATGGACGTACGGACATAAAATGGACACAAAATGGATATCCATTGGATGTCCGGTGCTATTTGGGCGGCATGATTATCCATTGGACGTCCATTGAACATCCGTGTGCTATTTGGGTAGTGGATGGATCAATCAATAAATTTGATTTTTCTTCGCTATCAGCAATTAAAGTCGTGGCAGAAAAATAAGTGATACACAATGTTATTGGATTACAATAATGGAGTAACTACTTTATTATTATTTTTTCTTTATCGATATAAGTTTTTCCTCTTTCATATTATACTATCACACAAGTTTCAATTTATATACCGACCTGTCAAACGTGAAGTGTACATGTATGTACCTCACTTCTATTTCATCTCTTCTTTGCCTTTGGTGTAACGATGGAAATTACAAAATATCATCATTTACACCCCGCAAAGCACGTTTTTGCAAGCAACTTTTCTGTAACATTCCTGCGATATTTTACAATATTCGTGAACATTACCGTATGTTAGAAACATTCCTCTTTACTCATAATATATATTTCTCGATAAATTCGCGAATGTTACAAAACAGCATAGAAGCATTTCGGAATCATTACGTTGAAAGATCTCATCGATAAGGTACAGCTCGATAAGATTGTACTTGTTAGGGATGAATTATATAGGGTTTTTATATCCCAGAAGAATATAGGTGCAGCAAAATATCGATGCTGTGCTGGAAATTTATTTATGAGTAAGGGCGAAATTTCAACGGTACATGCAAAAGGATTTCTTAAAACTATACCAACGGCTTGAGTTAATACATAGATGTAACAACATATGATTAATATTTGACTATTTCTTTTCATACCTTCTTTTTGACTTTTGAAAATGTATACTATGTAACTATAGCGTAAAACTCCAAATATAACCTGTATTGGAAAAACAAGTTGCATCATTTATTTTCAAAACAGTGTGACGTGAAAATGTGTACACTATAGTAAATAAGTACCATTATAAGAAAATATATATTGTTAATTTTTGAAATGAAGAGTGTACATTGCTAAATATATGAATCTAAGTGAGGTTTTATTGTAAATATTGTAAATATATTAGTTATATGATGAAATATATGTTCATGCCACAGAGTTTTCCGAAAATAGATTAAGAAAAAAAATTTAGTTTATATTATTGTTTAATAGTTGTTGTTTATTTAGCAGATTGTTCAATCTGCTAGCACCGACTGTATTTAATTTACATTGCCAAATATGTGAATCTATAGAATTAGTTAACTCAGATTAATATAGTTTCTTAATTTCTACGTAGAGTAAGTTGGGTATATTTTAAATAGTGAAATACTGAATATAATTGTGTTATTTATAATTTGTTACAGAAATAAACGTGCTGGTATCCAATTCTATCCAGAAGCACTGCAAATCGAATGCGAACCCGAGGGGGTTTCTTTCAAACGAGGGATCGTGCACTTGTTATTCGAAGAACCAGTAGTACATTCGGTTCCACATTGACCGTCGTTACACCAGAGGCGAAGAAGAGATGAAATAGAAGTGAGGTACATGTACACTTCACGTTTGACAGGTCGGTATATAAATTGGAACTTGTGATAGTATAATACGAAAAAGGAAATACATCGACAAAGAAAAAATAATAATAAAGTAGTTACTCCATTCTTGTAATCAAATTCCATCGTATTCATTATTTTTCTGCCACGACTTTGATTGTTGATAGTGGATGGATCAACCAATAAATTTGATTTTTCTTCACTATCAGCAATTAAAGTCGTGGCAGAAAAATAAGTAATACAATGTTATTGGATTACAATAATGGAGTAACTACTTTATTATTATTTTTTCTTTATCGATACATTTCCTCTTTTGTATTATACTATCACACAAGTTCCAATTTATATACCGACCTGTCAAACGTGAAGTGTACGTATACCTCACTTCTATTTCATCTCTTCTTCGCCTCTAGTGTAACGATGGAAATTACAAAATATCATAACTTTTCTGTATGTAACAACATATACCGAATGTCCTCTGGCAAAAACTCCTGATTTTGGATTTCCCTGACATTTGGCTGGAAGTGGTTGGCTCGGTGCTTTAAGAGTTGGCTTCGGGAGAGTGCGCTGCGGTCTTACGAGCTGAGTGAAAAGTGTCAAAAGTCTGATCTCCCGGTACCTGTCAATTCGGGAGATCGAAATCGTTAATTTGTAAATAATGATTACTAATATGTAGAAGTGGTAAGAAATAATCATTCGGGTTTCTTCGATGATATTCCCGAAGTGTTTAAAAACCGGTGTCCGATTTTTGCCAATAACTGTTGCTTCAACTTCCAGTGATATTATTAAGTATTACTGCAGAACGAGTAGGTTAGAAGATTTTCATGAAGACTCATGATTTTCTGATATGTCATCTCGTACAGGTGCAACTGAAGCGGATCTAGCTCGTGTCCTGTCCGTAAAAAAATGACTCGATGGACATTGGAGAATGTCAGACTTGTCACCGCGAGCGCCTATTACCCACGGTACATTAATTGCAATACGCGCTTCTCGTTTCAACTATTCCAGCGTTAAATAACTTTTACTTCTTTCAAGCTAATAACCTTTTATGAACTGTTCGTGGTAGGAGGCAGCGATCAATAATAGCGACTCGTCGTAGACAAGTGTGCCGAACTACTACTGCGATAATGTGCCCAAGCTCACGGTCTATTCTGCGATTAACGTTAACATAATCGTGATTATGCTCGGGTGATGAGTATTCCAGAAGAGGTAAAGTTGATACTAAACATCGGACGCTGTAAGCTGACTTGCTAGTGTATGCTTCGCAACTGGAACATCATCGCAGGAATAATTTGTCTACGATTAATCACAATCATTGATTGCTGCGCCCTACGATCAACAATTCGTACAAGGTAAATACTTTGAAAGAAGTGAAAGTTATTTAAAGCATGAATAGTTGAAATGAAAAGCGCATATTGCAATGAAAATACCATGGGTGAAAGGCGCTCGGTGATAAGTTCGACAATGTCTGATGTCGATCGACTCATTTTCTTCAGGATAGGACAGAAGTTACATCCTCTTTGTTTGCACCTTATGAAAGGGGACTTGCAAGAAAACCGTCAAAAACTTCATGAAAATCTTGTAACCTACTCGTTCTGCAGTAATTACTTACTTAATCGCTGGAAGTTGAAGCCACAGTTATGGACACCGATTTTTAAACACTTGGGGAAACTCATCGAAGAAACCCGAATAATTATTTATCATTTCTACACATTATTCAGTATTATTTACAAATTAACAATTTCGAGGTTACCGGCAGCTACCGGCAGATCAGAGGCCCCTTTCTCGAACTCGCTCGTATCTTTGCGTGCACGCATCTTAGCGAATAGACCAATCAGGATCAAGTATTCCGTATCAGGGAACGTATACGCATCTTAGCGAGTAGATCAATCAGGACCCCCACCACAACGGAATACTTGATCCTGATTGGTCTATTCGCTTAGATGCGTATACGTAACTTTGCGAGTGACTTGAGAAATTTATTTACGAGTAAGGGGGCAAAATTTCAGCGGTGCATGCAAAAGGATTTCTTAAAACTATTCCAACGTCTCGAGTTAATATGTAACAACATATATACTGTCATAAGTAGTATCTTTACATGTGATGAAACAATTCGTCACGGTTATTGGAAGAGTATACTTATTGTTAGAGAGTTAAAGGTAAAATGTCTACATGGATTTCTGAAGACGACCAAGATATAAGAAAAATCCGATGGCCTGTAAATTCGAAAGCGGTATGTTTTATTTCTCCAAAATACTAAAGCAAAGTGAAGAATATAAGGGCACTCTAGTTTATAAATCCCTTTCAAAATATGACGAGAATAAATCAAAAGTAACGTGGTTATAATTAATTAGCTCGTATCGGTATAAAATGTGAGATTTTAATTTGGTGGTAATAAAAAGCTATTCTCCTACATGTAGGTACGTATTCTCCTCATGAATAAATTCCAAAAAGTAATGAAATCCCCCCACAAAAACAGATTCTCTGTAAAAAAAGGCGGCATGTTCATTCAGTGCCAACAAAAATTGATACGTAAAATACTCTCCAAAAAAGATTTGAAATCAATTAAGATCGCCATGTTCAAGATTTATGTATACAAAGTAAAAGGCATCATTTGAAAGGAAAATTATTGTAACTCGTTACTAAAAAATTCGACTAAAAAAATTTAGGTATAAACAAATTTTCATAGAAAAGAACTTGCCGCGTTTTTTCCTTCAAAATAAAAAATTTACAGAGAATTACATTCGATGTTTATGCACTTATGAGAGATTTTAAATAAATTCATACACTCTTATATGATACCACCAGTATACCGAACGTCGCACGAGAAACCGATCAGGCGGGGGCCTTCTGAATTTCTCTGAATTTGACTTCGGCAGTGCAATTTATGAATCACTCTAGCACCGTCCAAGTACTGCAAATTATTCGGTATAGTGGACAAAATATGAAAACTTAAACGCGGCAAGTTCTTTTTTATGAAAATTTGTTTATACCTAAATTTTTTTAGTCGAATTTTTTAGTAACGAGTTACAATAATTTTCCTTTCAAATGATGCCTTTTACTTTTTATACATAAATCTTGAACATGGCGATCTTAATTGATTTCAAATCTTTTTTGGAGAGTATTTTACGTATCAATTTTTGTTGGCACTGAATGAACATGCCGCCTTTTTTTTTACAGAGAATCTGTTTTTGTGGGGGTAGTACTTACCTATACTTTTCTATAGGATATAATAATCGTTGAGAAACCAATTATTCTATTATTTATCGAATAACCTTAAGTGTTTGACACTAAGAGAACTCCCCCTAATTCTAAACAATTTATCGGTCACAAGAGGTGAGAAAACCTAGAATCTATTGTAGTATATTTCTGTATAACATATGTGTGATTACGTCGTTATAATCCTACGCAAATCAAGTTCACATCTAATTTTAATAAATAACAGGTTTCCTCAGAGTCGGTGGAGAATTTTGATTTGTAGCCCTTTGGAGCTAGTTTTCCTCCAATTGCAAGAGTCCCATACAATTGCTCATTTTCCAATCAATGATATTTACGGAAAATTCTCACTAGATTGGAAAATTGTTATGACTGTTTTCTCTGTAATTATCCTCTCTTGCGTAGTAAAATAATTTTTTTCCGAAATCTATGTGTCATACTACATTTCCGAGACTAGAATCGGCTGAAGATACGACTCGAAATAATAAAAAAATGTTATTATCATAACAATATAGCCACCATCGTTTGCCGGATTGTCTACTAATAGGTAATGATTTTGTCATTTTCCGGTTTCGTTACCGTTGCATGGTGGTTATGAGCTTCGAAAATAATTTTTACTTATTTACACTTATATGAAAGGGGCATTCACTTTATGATTTACGTCTTAATTACGGCGAAACTAGTCTGTAAAATTCTAGCGACTCTATGTATAGTTCAAAATTAACCACAAGGGTGCACGATATGACTTCCAAGGAGTCCTTAAGGTACAATGATTTCCATCACACAACAGCACACCTGCGAATGCTCGCAATTTCTTCCTCATTTTGACTTATGCCAATGACTGTACGTCACAGGATTTTCCACGGACAGGCTGTACACGACAGCTGAGCTCAACTTCAGAGACGCTTCGCACCGAGCTAGTCTCCCTTCGATCCCCTCCAAACGCGGGACACTCACCACGCTGGCCGACTCTACTTGGGCATAAACACGCTTTATTGCGTCTAGGCCGGCGGACTATTTCTTCCTCTTTTAATTTGAATTAATGAGAGCGATTCGAGGGCTTACTTTACGCGGGAATCAACGGCCTTATGGTGTGTCTCTGAACGCATCTGTTACTCTGCAGGATTTCCCCCCGTAGGATTGGCAATACGTACCTATATACCTACGCGTTACACACGTAGAAGCTCAAGGTTGACCCGAGCGAGCTCTATCGCACCAGCTCGTGCGCCGCGCGTCAATGATATTTGCATAAATTTCTTTGGCCAAGGCTTTCGCTCGAGGGTGGCCGAAGATTTGCGGTACGATTCTAGAATATTCTCTGTCGTCTTGTTGGCCAAAGGCGATCTTTGAATCTCTTCGCCACTACGGCTCAGTGGACGAGAATCGCTATCGAATTTTCCTGGAAGAGCAACAAAGGTTATCCTATCTATGATGTTTTCCTATAAAGGAAGTATCGGGTATTATCCGGAGAAATAACTTACTTTATGCGATGAAGTGGTACGTATTTACTATATACGCGGTTTTTATTTGCAACGAGTGTATGAAGTATTTTAACAGAGGAAAGGTAACTGTAATTCGGAGAATGTACACAATGGTGTGTATCATAAGTTGCGATCTTCTATCCATTGGTGGTTATCGTTCTGACAATTCTCCAAGGATGCTTCTCCTCCGTCTACTTATGACTCCCACACAAAAGTTATATACCGTATGTCCAATGGCTAGTCGAGCAGGTGCAGCGACCTGAATTTTTCTGAAATTTGACTTCGGCAGTGTTTTAGTTAGAGTTGGCTTTGGAAGATGGCGCTACGTACGAGCGAAATATTTGAAATGGTAAAAGCGGGAGGTAGATAAATGCGGGAGAAGTGAAGTGTAACCTCAAAATTGTGAATGTTGGAATAATGGTGAGTAATTGTTTGAAACGATAAGACATAATAATTCGGGTTTCTTTTCGATGTTCAACCAAATAACACGACTGATATTTAATTGCAGAAAGAAACTGATGCGACTGGCAGTCGTGGAGGAAGGGGCTACCGTCAACGTGGTCCTCGCCAGAGTGGTCGAGCTCTGCCTCGTCGACGAAAGGTGCAATTGAAATGAAATTAAAGTCTGAGTCAAGGTGAAAATTGGAAGACATGGAAAGAAAACGCGGTAGAGTCGCCGACAGAAAGAAGTGAGTAAAGTGCGAAAGAAAAGTGCAGTGATGCCGAAAAACCACGTGGAAGACAGTGACGAACAGCAGCAGCAGCTGGTCGACACTGCTCAACTCCGCACCAGCTCCTGAATGATATCTCGCCGATCGCGATACGCGGCCGCTCCGATGAACAACGATTCCAGACATTCGAGTCGTAGTAGCAGCAAGGACAGCAGCAGCAGCAGCAGCGTCAACGGCAGGGGCACTCTTTTAAAGTGAAGGCAGTCCAAGACCGACTCGAAGAGTTGTAAGAGAAAGACGCATCGGCGGAAACATGAAATATCGAAGCAAGACTTGCAATGAGAGTGTGGTAAAAGAAAGAAAAAAAATGACAGAGACGAGGCGACGAGACAGAGGAGGAAGTCGTCACCACGAAGGGTTCCTGAAACGGTACCAGTACTAGCAACGTGTGAAGAATTCAAGAGAACGGGACATCTACACCCAGTCGCAAATCATGCAGAGTTCCTGTGACATCCGACAACGGTATCACGTCAGGAGTATGAACGGTGGAGAAGAACGGGAGCCTCGCTGAAAAAGGAAGGAGCAGTGTTGGCGATGGCGGTGACAGCCCGGATCATGAGCAAAGGCTGAAGAACCTTGAGCGTTTTGGATAAAAAGTGGACGTGACTCGAAGCAGTTATCGTAATCGATTTACGCCGACACTGGTGCCGTAGCCAATCTCGATCACAATGAATTCTTCCAACTAGAGGCGGTTTCTATATCACTCGTCGCCGTTGATCCTTTCCCTCTTAATCCTTGTACATAATGCATCTGTTAATATGAAGTTTGATCCGAAACCCTTCCATCCTTCCTATTGTAACACTCTCGTAACAATACGGTCCGATTATTTTATATTCATAAGGTTTTATCAGCTTTACGCGTTATTTCTCGTTATTTTCGTTATTTAACCTTGCATTCATACATTATTACTGATGGATTATTAATAAATTAATTCATGAAAGTGACTCTACTGGCTTCTGCTATTTTTCGTCCGGTATTTCCTTCCGCAAGATATTTGGATAAATGTACCCCTTCGATCTTGAAGAGTTTGGTTGGAATAAGCAAGACGGATAGTGGACAGAGTTTAGGCATTAGGAGGCATACAAGATGTCACAATCAGCGGGACAGGATTTCGTGTAATCATGATTTATAGTAAGTAAAGTGGATAGTAATCGTTTCTGTATCAACAAATCTGTGTTCAATTGATATTTTATACTTCATTAGTAGCTCTAAATGAGATACATCTATCTCATAGTTTACAGTACAAAATGTAATTTCCCCTGTGGGAGCTAATTTTATGAATGAAAAAATTCTAATAAATCATGATTACACGAAATCCTGTCCCGCTGATTGTGACATCTTGTATGCCTCCTAATGCCTAAACTCTGTCCACTATCCGTCTTGCTTATTCCAACCAGACTCTTCAAGATCGAAGGGGTACATTTATCCAAATATCTTGCGGAAGGAAATACCGGACGAAAAATAGCACAAGCCAGTAGAGTCACTTTCATGAATTAATTTATTAATAATCCATCAGTAATAATGTATGAATGCAAGGTTAAATAACGAAAATAACAAGGAATAACGCGTAAAGCTGATAAAACCTTATGAATATAAAATAATCGGACCGTATTGTTACGAGAGTGTTACAATAGGAAGGATGGAAGGGTTTCGGATCAAACTTCATATTAACAGATGCATTATGTACAAGGATTAAGAGGGAAAGGATCAACGGCGACGAGTGATATAGAAACCGCCTCTAGTTGGAAGAATCCATTGTGATCGAGATTGGCTACGGCACCAGTGTCGGCGTAAATCGATTACGATAACTGCTTCGAGTCACGTCCACTTTTTATCCAAAACGCTCAAGGTTCTTCAGCCTTTGTTCATGATCCGGGCTGTCACCGCCATCGCCAACACTGCTCCTTCCTTTTTCAGCGAGGCTCCCGTTCATCTCCACCGTTCATACTCCTGACGTGATGCCGCTGTCGGGTGTCACAGGAACTCTGCATGATTTGCGACTGGGTGTAGATGGCCCGTTCTCTTGAACTCTTCACACGTTGCTAGTACAGGTACCGTTTCAGGAACCCTTCGTGGTGACGACTTCCTCCTCTGTCTCGTCGCCTCATCTCTGTCATTTTTTTTCTTCCTTTTACCACACTCTCATTGCAAGTCTTGCTTCGATATTTCATGTTTCCGCCGATGCGTCTTTCTCTTACAACTCTTCGAGTCGGTCTTGGACTGCCTTCACTTTAAAAGAGTGCCCCTGCCGTTGACGCTGCTGCTGCTGCTGCTGTCCTTGCTGCTACTACGACTCGAATGTCTGGAATCGTTGTTCATCGGAGCGGCCGCGTATCGCGATCGGCGAGATATCATTCAGGAGCTGGTGCGGAGTTGAGCAGTGTCGACCAGCTGCTGCTGCTGTTCGTCACTGTCTTCCACGTGGTTTTTCGGCATCACTGCACTTTTCTTTCGCACTTTACTCACTCCTTCTGTCGGCGACTCTACCGCGTTTTCTTTCCATGTCTTCCAATTTTCACCTTGACTCAGACTTTAATTTCATTTCAATTGCACCTTTCGTCGACGAGGCAGAGCTCGACCACTCTGGCGAGGACCACGTTGACGGTAGCCCCTTCCTCCACGACTGCCAGTCGCATCAGTTTCTTTCTGCAATTAAATATCAGTCGTGTTATTTGGTTGAACATCGAAAAGAAACCCGAATTATTATGTCTTATCGTTTCAAACAATTACTCACCATTATTCCAACATTCACAATTTTGAGGTTACACTTCACTTCTCCCGCATTTATCTACCTCCCGCTTTTACCATTTCAAATATTTCGCTCGTACGTAGCGCCATCTTCCAAAGCCAACTCTAACTAAAACACTGCCGAAGTCAAATTTCAGAAAAATTCAGGTCGCTGCACCTGCTCGACTAGCCATTGGACATACGGTATTTGAGATATAAAACAAAGATATCTTAAATAGATGTAACAAGTATTTAAGATATATATCTACGTTATTGCCGCTTTATGTATATTTTAGATATATTTTAAATATAGGTATTTTAAATTACTTAAAATATATTTCAAGTATACTAGGGAGCATTCGCCCCCTGCTCGCTTCGCTCGCCAACCCGCCGGGGCTAAAAAAAATGATTACCACTCCTCTGAAACTTTGTGAGTAGCTTCATTTTGCAGTCTGCCAGCTTTTTTATCTGCGAAAAGTCTGGTTTCCGCCGGGGTTTCGAGATATTAATTAACAAACATGTCAAAATTATGAATATTGTCGGACTGGACATACCCGGCAGAAAACTTGTCGGATAATGTTACCATCAAATTTTATAAATAATTATCTCTCTTTAGCGAAAAAATTAGCTCGTTGGTAATTAGTTAACAAATTTTATCAATTTCACATGTTCAGAGTGTCGGACTGGACATACCTGGCAGAAAACTTGTCGGACAATGTTACCGTTTGCTTTCATAAATATTTATCTTACTTTGAGCATAGAATCAATTTGTCGGTCATCAATAAACAAAATTCATAAATTATAAATAATATAATGAAAGAGTAGGCACCACTACACGGCTAGATACAACGAAAGAGTAGGCATTATTACCAATAATACATGGATTGGCGTTTTCGATAAATGCTGTTTTTCAAAGAAACCCTTCAATTGAACACCAGCACGTTTATTTCTGTAACAAATTATAAATAACACAACCATATCCAGCATTTCACTATTTAAAATATACCGAACTTACTGTATGTAGAAATTAAGAAACCATATTAATCTGAGTTAACCAACTCTATAGATAATAATGACAGAATTGGAAGTCATTGGAAGAGTATACTTACAATTAGAGAGTTGGAGGTAAAATGTCTACATGTATGTGTGGATTTCTGTAGACGACCAAAATATAAGAAAAATCCGATGGCCTGTAAATTCGAAAGCGGTATATGTTTTATTTCTCCAAAATACTAAGGCAAAGTGAAAAATATAAGGGCTCTCTAGTTTATAAATCCCTTTCAAAATATCACGAGAATAAATCAAAAGTATCGTGGTTATAATTAATTGGCTCGTATCGGTATAAAATGTGAGACTTTAATTTTGTGGTAATAACAAGCTATTCTCCTACATGTACGTATTCTCTTCATGAATGAATTCCAAAAAAAGTAGTGAAATCTCCCCACAAAAACAGATTCTCTGTAAAACAAGGCGGCATGTTCATTCAGTGCAAACAAAAATTGATACGTGAAATACTCTCCAAAAAAGATTTGAAATCAATTAAGATCGCCATGTCCGAGATTTATATATATTTTGAAGGAAAAAAACGCGGCAAGTTCTTTTTTATTAAATTTTTTTTTATAAATTCTTTAGTCGAATTTTTTAGTAACTTGATTTACAATAATTTTCCTTTCATATGATGCCTTTTACTTTTTATATATAAATCTTGCACATGGCGATCTTAATTGATTTCAAATCTTTTTTGGAGAGTATTTTACGTATCAATTTTTGTTGGCACTGAATGAACATGCTGCCTTTTTTTACAGAGAATATGTTTTTGTGGGGATTAACATTTTATAGTCGACACTCGATAGTGGGCGTACTCGATAGTGGGCGCTTTCCCCTACATTGCAGCCGAGGCTTTCCCTCACTCTAAACAAGAGATAAGGATTTATTCTCTCTGTCGATTGTGGGCTCGTTTCTGCTCGCCGTGTCCGCGCCCACAATCAAGGGAACAGATGTAAACACGGATATCAGGCACATACGCAACAGCATGACTCTCACGTACTTAGTGGGGGTTACAACATTTCCTGGAATCCCGGGTCGAGTTTTTAGTCCTGGGAAGTCCTAGAAAATCCTGCCCAGGTCGAGTATCTGACCTGGGAAGTCCTGGGAAGGCCTGGGAAGGCCTGGGAAGGCCTGGGAAGACCTGGGAAGGCCTGGTACGGCCTGGCAAAACCTAAAATAGCCTAGTAAGACCTAAGTTGTCCTAAATTGTCCTGCATCTATAAATACGTCCTGAAGTGGCCTTCCAAAGTCTGATGTGTTCTGCTTTATTCGCTCATGTTCTTATTTATTCTTATTTGTCTTGAATGAAGTTAAATTATCTATTCGTATGTTCCGCTTCTTCCACCATTTCCGTTTGATTTTCATATTTATCCACATAACGGTTTAGTAGATTAATAGTGAATAAAAAACATTTGGAATAAATTTTTTATTATATTTAGAAGTTTAGTCTTGTGATAATATGATATAATTAAAAAGGTGGAAAATAACGTCCGTACTGAAACTTGTATTGTCTTCCAAGTTACATTGATCAAAAAGATTTTTATTTTATTACTGTTGTTTTAATTAATTTATTAGTTTTGAGCGAACATCTAGTACTCAAGAGAAAATTGTACGTGACAGATAGAGAATCAATGTACTTGATAACAATAATATTTTATTTATATTATAAAATAGAAAGAATTATCCAATTATGGATACATCCGGCATCCATATGATGTGTATACAAGTACCATCTGTAGTCAGTAATAAATTATTCGTTATCGACAAAATATTTTTTGTTAATTTTATTCACATAATAGATTAAACGTTTAATCGTAAAGTCTTATAAATATGTAAATATCTAAAAATATGTTAACTGTAATTGGTCTAGTGTTTTTAGAATAACTAATTAGTTTTGTATAAGGTTTTTCATATTAAAAATGTGAACTATATGTGTCATATTAGAGCAATGATTGTTTGAAGCACAGTTGACATTTAAGACTCTGAAAACGTATATGTAAAAAACACGCGCACTGTGCACATTTCTGGCGCGTGCTTCCGTTCAGTGGTGGCACTTCGGCGGACTGAACTGCCGAAGCGAAAGGGTTAAAACTGAGTAGACCTGGTGAAGTGTAAGAAGACCTGTAAAGTCCTAACACGTGCTATGTCTCCTCGCTCATCTATAGATTTGTTCCTGCAATAGCCAGAGACTGTCTAAAACGGTCAGGAGCATGCGCATTACGATTCTATACGTTCGTAGAATCGTAATGCACATCCTCCTAACCGTTTTAGACAGTCTCTGACTCTTGCAAGAACAAACCTAAATCTCTGTGGCGACCCGTCACGCTGTGGCGGCCTGACGCCAGATGGCGCCGACCCTCTCGGCTCTCGGTAGTAAAACAGCGGTAGAATACTATAATACCTAAGAGGATCACAGAGCTTCTAAGGCAGGAATCAGCCTAGTTTTACTGACGAGTCCACAGGCTAACTCCGGGTCGAAATGACGAACTCACTCACTCAGACCATTTTTGAAAAAGATTTTGTTCTATATATAATATAAAAATCAACAATTATCGCACGGAAAATTTAGAGTAGGGGTTATATATATATACCCGGGTCGAGTTTTTCGACCTGCGCAGGTCAAACTAAGCCTTCCTATAACGTACTTTCGTACGTACGATTTTGCGTACTTTCTCTCTTCTCACCTCCCCGTTCCCCTCGCCTGTCCCATCGCCGCGTCAGGCAAAGTACCTCGTTCCACTTACTAAGTTTTTCTCGGGCAAATTGCTTCGTGAAAACTTTCCGATATCGGAAACGCGCCGATGGGGAGGCCTTAGAAATGCCGCTCTGTAGGTGTATACCCCGCCGCCCCTTTCGCGACGAAAAAAATTCGTATACGGTATCCGTTGCGAGAGTATTGGCGGAGTATTTGCAGGCGGAAGCCACCGGTTATTTTGAACGAAGACATGCATTGCATCAGGGAGGGACCGACGAAACTCAAATACTTATGGTCGTACCGACGCGTACAATTCGGACGTAGTAATACGTCGCGATGATGATGCAAATCGAGAGTCAGCAAAATGTAAGTTCAAATGCTATCGAGATCGTATAAACTTTCATCGTGATGAAATATTTTCAATTCAATCTTTCCACATACAAAAATATTCTTATTTTTAAATTCAATTTATAATCTGCATACACATTCAATATCACACGAACAAGATGTCCAAAAGAATAATTATTTGCAGTTATAATTTTATTTCTCTCTACGAATTTATGATGTCATCGAAATGCCAGGGAGACGCACTTATGCCCAAGCAACGAGTGCAAGAAAGATAGTCAACACGATGACGTAACTGCATTTTAAAATGTTTTTCAGCTTAAATAAAGTCGAAAATGTAAAATTAAAAAATGTGGGGTAAATAATTTTGTTAACATTTTTCAACTTTGCAATAAAATGAAATTATGGGAAAACCGAATTAATCCACGTGCAATGCCAAAAAGCGCTACATTTCAACGATTGGTTTTGTCAGATATAATCGCTTAATGAGTACTTACTCGATGTTTATTATTATAGTTCTTATTAAATATTTTCCCAATGAGGATCGATTTGGTACTGTTTGAGCGATTACAATCTGATTAGGTACCATGGCTATCTACTTCACCTATAGGTATACAGTAAAATCATTTCTAAATACCGCTGAAAAATTTCCTATAACGGATTTTCAAAGTCTGATAAACATTCTATGATGATGTTGATGTACATATCATGAAATTAACCCGGAAGAGCAGTGGTGCCCCGAGTCGAATATTTGATTCTAGTTTATCCTTCTTAAAACTATTTTGACCTATTTGAGTCTACAAAGATTTTCAGTAATTTAAAATGGTCTATGTGGTACTTCTTGCAAACCTTTTTTGACCTACTTTGTTCTGTGGATCCTAGTAAGTTCTACGTAGTGCTAAATAAGTCTAAATATTGTTACTGAATTTTGCCATTTCTACCGTGTAGTACTAAAAAAGCCTTCGCGGTAAATTAGTTGCTTTCAATAATGAAGGAGCTCCTTTAATATTTAGAAGTGAGTGAAATAAAGATTAAAAATTGTGTATTATTTTGTAATTAAACAATCTTGCCATAAGTATCGAAAAAAAAGTTTATTATAATGGAAAACGTTCTACAAGTATTTGGTTACTTCCAATATATTATTTGTTTCTTATTAATTAATCTTTTAAAATATTTTATATTTTTCTCCCGTTTATTTATTATCTTTCCTTTTGCGTAGGATATGACATATAAAAAGAGTTGTACGAATAGTTTGCATTTCAACCTTTTTCATTTTTTCAATTTTGTTAGAATTTTTTAATCGGCATCAAATCAATACTCTCTGGACCTGATCTGGTTAACCACGTCTGGTGCTCATTAGGAATTCCTGATCGGGTCCAGAGAGAGGGTAATGATTTGCATTACATATCTTGTCAGGAGCTAGTCAGGCATTCCTTACCTGGACCAGGGGAGGATCAGCCGAAAATTTCTAGTCGGGGTGGTATCACCATAGTGTGTTCGTGTGACAGAAACTAAGAGCATCGTAGCTACACAGTAAACACACTTATTGTTAGTGGTTCACGGCGGGAAGACCCAGTGTTTAAACTCAGTGCGGTCATGGAGCCTTAACGACGTGCAAACATTTCGTAAATATATTGTGAATGCACTGTCTTCACAACATTTTTCAATTAAAAAATAACAAAATCGATATAATAATGATGTTTCAAACAGTGCAAATTGTACCGAATTATTCCATAAATAATGAATAATGTAAAGTCACTGCGTATATATGATTCAGTTTGGAGTGGACGTGCATATTCTTTTGACACATACAGTTTTTTATCATGCAATAATCTGAAATATTGAGGAATCCGAAGGGAATAAAATATCGGTTAACCCTCCGTTAGGCGGGTGGATTCTACTAGACGTACTATTCAAATGGGCGTGGATTACAATGGTAATCCACCCGCCTAATGGAGAGTTAAAGTAGGTTATTTTCGGTTTTAGCGTTAGTTCTAAAAAGTCCTAAAACCATCCCAAATCTGCAATAAGTAGAACCTTTTAGGCTCACTTAGGATTTTGCACATAATAGAAAATAACGTTTACATAGACCTATTAAGTCCTAATACATCCTAAAAAGTATTCGAAATTATAGGACATTCTAGGTTCAAATATTCGACTCGGGGCTATTTATATTGTCCCTCTTCCACGAACTCTTTGGGCACGACCGTATTCCCGTTGCGTGAACAAAATGCTCACAGCTCGAACGTTCCCGCCGAGTTAACGAGTAGGTCACAGGGGATTCGTCATTTGCAATTGTAAACATCCAACCAATGGTGGGACGATTTCGACTTATGTATCATCGACCGTGTTCCATGGAAATTGCTGGGCCGCGCAATCGGATAATTACAATCGAGTCGTTACTCCGATTGTGCGTTTACAGACGTTTGTGCGGCTGCCTCGCGCGACCGGGAGATGTGGGTGTAACGAGTAGTGAGTATAATCCGCGTTGCCGAGGTAACTTGTTTAGGGCGTACTCTCGTCGCGTGAATCATCGACGATTTATTGGTAAATTAACAGAGGCGCGCGAATGACAATACGCGATCGTTTCAGCATTCGGCTCGAATCGGCCGACGAAGTAACTCGATAGATCTCCTCCGCGTCGAATTATAGGCGATTGATTTAGAAATTGGGAGGGAGAAGCCCAAAGTTGAACTTCTATTCGTTCGGGTTCTAGTGTGGTAAACAACTCGATAGATTACCTCGATGTCAAATTATAGACAATTGATTTGGAGATCGAAAGGGGAAGGCCAAAGTCGAACTTCTATTCGTTCGGGTTTTGGCGGTGACTTAACGGGATAAGAAAGGAAAAAGGGAGTTCGAAAGCGCCGGCTATATTCTTCGGTGGACCGATATTCGCCTGCAATTAAAAAGGTGCATCACGCTTCGTTCCGTCGGCGTTAGGGATGGCATCG
Source organism: Xiphydria camelus (assembly GCA_963678675.1). Taxonomy (NCBI): domain Eukaryota; kingdom Metazoa; phylum Arthropoda; class Insecta; order Hymenoptera; family Xiphydriidae; genus Xiphydria; species Xiphydria camelus. The sequence goes on along the minus strand of OY783193.1, from coordinate 14,870,538 downwards.
TCACTTAATGAAAAGCGGGACGATGGTATGTGATGTAGGAGCGTTCGTGAAAGCCCTCCCGAATCACCGCGCATCATTTCGGGGAGCTCAATGGCGATTTTGCGTTCAACCAAGTACAGTTTATCGGTTCGCCATTAAATCGTTAAACTATGCGTTGCGTCTCTGGAAGTGTATACCGCGAATGTAGAGGTTATTACCGCAGATGCATGCACATATCTAGGATGCTCGGGAAAAAGAGTACAAGTCAAAAAATGGTATTGCTCAGAAAACACCTTTATTTGTTTATATTAAAACACAAACTGTTGAAAAAATGTATTAAATGAAAATAACACTTCTCATAAGAACCGTTAAATGCATGTAGCAGACAAATATCTCTAGGAAAGTAGAAGAAAATTGTAGAAGTGTTTTGGTAGGCGACTTTGACTTATACTCTTTTTCCCTAGATATATTGTAAACCGGATACGGGGGAATATGGCACATCGGGTAATATAGCACAGTTCGATAGTTTCTTTCAAAGCCAACAATTAGCATCAATAGTCCTATTAACATGTTAGTGTGAGACAGTAACTACGCGTGAATTATTTACAAATCAAATTTATATATTACCCCAAGCAGCGGTGTATTACCCATTTTTGCGTTTGTTTGAGATGCCTCGAACTTATATTCAAAAAAACATAAGAGCTTTATGTTTTTAATCTTATAAATAATTTAATTTTTACGGAAATAGCATGTTATGGGTAATATGACCATAGCGTATCATTCGACATTTCTACTTGTAACATTTTTGTCAGTGGGAATATGGCAACGAGCACACATTTAACGTGAAATACCCATATAATATACGCTCTAAGATGCCACCTTCATATTGCGGCTGGAACGGTTGCTTGTTAGAACGTGAGCCTTTGAAATTTATGTTGCCATATTCCCCCGGTTTACTATATATGAAGGGTTTCTTTCAAAAACAACACTTGTCAAAAACGCCAATCCCTGTAGTATTGATAATAATGCCTACTCTTTCATTATATTATAACGAAAGAGTAGGTACCACTACACGGCTAGATACAACGAAAGAGTAGGCATTATTAGCAATACTATAGGGACTGACGTTTTTGACAAGTGTTGTTTTTGAAAGAAACCCTTCATATGTACCCGTGTAGGAATTGACTATCGGGCCAGTCCTGGCCTAGTATCGGCGACCGAGACCCGATACTGGGCGAATATTCTTCACGATCAGATCGGGTCGATATTGACATTCAAGGCCGGCAGGGCACTGGCGTCAGAAATTTGCCCGATATACTGAGGCGCGAATATCGGCACTTCCGACGAAACTAAAGCTCGGAGAATGGCCCATCTATCGTACCTATTAGTATTGAGCCAGTCATTTTGACGATTGCCGAACAATTGACTCTCTATGAAATAAAAAGGCGAATAAGGGTCCGTTTCTAGCGCCAGTCTCGGGCCAGTTGTTTCGCCGGTTTATTAACGAATCTTGGTGGAACAACCGGAGTATTGGCCCAATACAGATGACAAGTACTGGTGGAACAATACAACCAGTATCGGGTCAAGTAGGTACTGGCAACAACGATCGGACCTTTTATGTCCCGGTGGTACTACTTGTGACACGCGTGCGGGGAACGGAAAAGGGAAAGGCGCAAAGGGGCCGCGGAAGGAAAGGCGCGAAGGCGCCGCGGTCGGGGAAAAGGCGCGAGGGCACCGCGGTCGAGGGAAAGGCGCAAGGGCGCCGCGGAAGGAAGCGGTGGAAAGCGCGAAGGCGCCGCGGTCGGAGAAGGCGTGAAAACGCCGCGGAAGGAAGCGGTGGAACGCGCAAAGGCGCCGCGATCGGGGAAGGCGTGAAAACGCCGCGGAAGGGAAAAGGTGGAAGGCGCGAAGGCGCCGCGGTCGGGGAAAGGCGTGAAAACGCCGCGGAAGGAAGCGGCGGAAGGCGCGAAGGCGCCGCGGTCGGGGAAGGCGTGAAAACGCCGCGGAAGGGGGCGAAGGAAAGGCGTGAAAACGCCGCGGAAGGAAAAGGGGAGAAAGAAAAGGGAACCCAAATGCGAATCGAGAGTCGTCTATTGGAAGAGTCCTAAGAAGGACTGAGGAAGATCCAGGCGTCTCCCTCAACGCCGGAATGCCCGCTACGTTTTTTTTTTTTTTGAAGAAGAAGGCGAGGAGGGGAATCTTCACGAAGATACCCAAGATGTTGGCAGGGTAGTGTCGGATTTCTACCGACTAAACCCCTCCTCGTGGTTACCAACCGCTAGGGTTATAAACCGAGTAGAAGACGAAGTAGGGGGGTGAACGACTTAGTAATGTGAGCACCTGCAGCTAGATGGGGCCACAGGCGCGGAAAGCCCGAGAGCGAAGTAAGGGGGAAAACGATTTAAGGTTAGGTGACGGCGTTAGTTGAGAAGAATACAGGGTCTAAGGACCTTATCCGTGGGTCTGCAAGTGTAATTGCTGAGTGCTTTAATAGAGGGGTTTACGTGCGACTTGACGGAGGTACGAAGGTTAACTGCGTACTTGGTAGCCGCAGTATCGAGAGACGGAAGTCCGGTTTCACGAAGCAGTTGTTTGTTCCTAATGAACCAGGGGGAATTAAGAGAGCCTCTGAGGAGTCTCATGTAAGTGCCGTGGAGTCTGGATAGTTTCGAAGGGGAGGCCGAACCCCAGACGGGAATGGCATACGAGCAAATGCTCCTAATCAGCGCGTTGAAGGCCCTGACCTTGGTGACCTGAGAGATATTCCGGTTGTTGAAAAATGGTTTCAGGGAGACGAATGCCCCGTTGGCTTTGCCGTGCACGGAGGAAATCTGCTTGACCCAGTTTAACTTCCTGTCAAAAATTACCCCTAAGTATTTGACAGAGTTACTCCAGGGGATTAGATGATTATTTACTGAGAGACGATCCGGGGGGAAATTTCGGCGAGAGAAGAAGATAGCCTCTGATTTGGCTTCGTTGAGGGAGAAACCCCACATATGATACCAATCGAGGAGGTCGGGTAAGAATTTGTTAACAACTGAGGAGCAGAATTTCTTGGTTTTCGAGGAATATAACAAAGCGACGTCATCTGCGTATTGCGCAGTGATGATTTTGTCGTGGGTGGGGATATCGTGACAGTATAGATTAAATAGAGTAGGCGAGAGTTTAGAACCTTGTGGAACTCCGGCCGTGATAGGCTGCGGATCAGAGAAGCTTTTCCCCGAACGAACTCTAAAAGATCTGCCTGAGAGAAAGGACCGAATCAGATCGATCAGGTAGTGAGGGAGTTTTAGCTCGTTTAATTTGTAGATTAAACCCTCGTGCCAGACTCTGTCGAAGGCTTGCTTGGCATCGAGCAGGAGCATAGAGGTGTGGCGAGACTTGTTAAGGTTGTCTGCGACGAGTTCAGCAACGCGGAGGAGTTGGTGGCAGGTACCGTGCCGGGGACGGAAACCATGCTGGAAGTCGGGGAGGATGTTGGCCTCGGAGCAAAATCTGTTAAGGCGGGTTAGTATGATACTTTCCGCAACTTTGCTGAGGGCAGGGAGCAGGCTAATTGGCCTGTAGCTGGAGGCTTGATTGAGAGGCTTTCCCTGTTTAGGAAGACAGATGATTGTTGCTGTCTTCCATGCGGGGGGGAAATATTGCAAACGCATCATAGCGTTGATGATGTTACAGATGGCGACGATAAGGATGTGCGGGAGAATTTTGAGGACCCCATTGGGGATGGAGTCATAACCTGGAGCTTTATTCTTCTTTAAGGATTGAACGGTTAACGCGATTTCGCAAGGAGAGGTGTGAGGGAAGGAGAGGTCTTCGAGGCTGATATTTTGGACGGCATCTGTGATAGTGGAATGAAAAAAGGCGAATTTGTCGCGTATAGGAAACGGGGAACATTGTTCTCTAAGGGATTCAGCGAAGATATTAGCCTTGTCGCTATCTACCGGGTAGGCGATTCCGTCTTTCAGGAGAGGAGGGGAATAAGGCTGTCTGTTCCTGAGGGATTTGATGACTTTCCAGCAACTTTTTGGGCAGGTTTCGGCTAAGGAAATGTATTTGTTGAATTGTTCGTTCCGAAAGATCTGGAGTGCGGACCTGAGGTCGCGTTTTAAAGAATTTAGATGGGGGCGGAGGGCGGGGTTGCCTGTGCGTTGCAGATGTCTGCGGATTCGTCTCTTTTTAGCTATAATGCCCGCTACGCTCAACGCGCGCTCTTATATACCTAACGCGGAGGGGACCGTTATCGGTCCTATTGGCCGGTAACGGTCGAGTGGGGGCGACTTGCGGCAGTCCCCCTGATTAGCGCGACGTGACGTGCTCGACGATCCGCCGCACCAATCCCCAGCGAGCAGGCCAGTGCACACTGCGCGCTGCCCGGGAGCGTCAAGCGCTCTCTAAAGACTAACTATGCTAGGGACTTATACTTATAAAAATGACGCACGTCACTTGCATGATGTCGGTAATTTCTATATGGGTAGGGGAGAGATGGAATGAAATAGACATTGTTGTATAAGACAACATAGCAGATAATCTAAAGAACTATTCTAGTTCTAGTTGACAACATTGGAAAGGCTGCTTATCTGATGATAACAATACGTAGTGATAATAAGCTTCTCACTATGTCTACTTGTGTTAATTTCAATTTCTTAAAAAAGTGCATTTCGTCCCTTTCATAAATCAATTGTATTGAAAGGGAAAATCGAATAAAACTTCCTTTATCATAACATTCCTCGACATAAAAAATTGTGAACCTTGTGCTCATTAAAACTTGTTCAGATAATGAGATTTATTTTAAAAAATCCCTTAAAAAGACCCAATTTGAACTAAATTTTTTCTTTACATTCCTCTTGAAGCGTGTAATACTTTTTTAAGTTTGACAACGTACTGACATGCTTATTCTCTGACTGGCTTAGTATTCACTCCTTAACACTTTATCACTGAAGTTTTTAAATAATTCACACGGGAACATTTTTCCTAAATTTGTACTCTCTCTCTGTCTCATTCATAAATATGACAACAAAATTTGGAACATAATCTCTAAGGTTAAAATATGAAACAAAAGGTACCTAACATTTCACGTTGCTATTTTTGAATAAGTATCTGCTCAAATGTAGTAGGAAAAATATCAATTAATATTTAACAACAGTATTAGTAACGGTAATTCAGAAAACCTTATGGAAAACAACATTGGACCGTTGTGAGATTTTGCTGCTCAAACTACAAGAGTAAGTTGCGCTGTGCGCGACTGTTCCCCGGACTTATCAAGAGACACGGTAGTGTCTCGCGGCATGTTCATTCAAGTCGTCAGAACGACGCCGCTAGCGCTGTCGCCGCGAGCACCCGTGTATCTTTACAGGAAAAATGTCTGCCCCCTTCACCCCTCAATTTTAACATCGAATTTTCTCAATAAATATACGGTTATAACCAAAACTATGCTTAGTTACGCCATATAAATCGACTATTCTCTATCGATAGAGACCAGAGTAAATGTTGTAAGTTACATATTAACAGAGATTTTTCCTTAGCAACGCGAAGCCACGCCCCTCGCCCCTCAAAAGTCGAGATCCGATTTCTCGGGTGATATATATATGTAAAAATGTCACAAAAATTCCGCCTGTCTTCGGCGGTATTCGGCCATGGTCGGAAATGTGTACACAGATGCGGCCACACGCATACGCCATCAAAAATGTATGTGAGAGTGTGTGAGAGAATATATTCCTTGAATGTTTAGTTGTTTTTCAAAATTAATAAAATATTTCCATTCGCGAAACGATTTCCCTCGCATTTTTTCGATCCTCGGACGCGCTTGTTAATAAAAAGTAAAAATTCAGTGTAATCGGAGTAGTGAATCTCAATAGTGGTGAATGTGACAGACGCTCTGACAGCTATCTATTATCAAATCGTTTGGATTTTTTTTTAATAATCAAGATAGTGCACGGAAGCAGTGTCATTTTTCTCTGGTTGCTGGTGCATGAAGAGCAGAAAAGGAGACATCTGTATCTCGGAAGAAGTGGCATCAGATAAGTTACTTCCTAACTGACTGTCTTAACCTCATTTTCATCCCTTATACAGAACAAATATCTTTGTGGTTATTCTATTTTTTGTTTTCAGCGCCATACGAGAACGGGACGGATTGATGGAAATTTGATTTTTCTTCGCAGTAAAAAATCAACCTAGGTAGAAAAGAATACTCTAGAATTGCGGTACAATGCCATGGTATGAATATCAGGTTCTACCGACATGATATGCTTCGGCAAGGTCTGTATCAACTTTAGCGGTATTGGGGGCACTGCACTAATCCTGTGGCACATTTTTCTATCTGGGAAAGCATATTATTATGGTAGTACAGCTGTACAGCGTTCCGATAATATACCGTCTTCCCGTACTGACAGTATACATGCATTTTTTTTACCTCCAATATGCCGGAATTAAACATCTCTAGAACTCTGCGGTACAATGCTACGGTAGGAATATCAGGTTTTACCGACATGACATGCTTCGACAAGCTCTGTATCAACTTTAACGGTATATTGGGGGCACTGCACTAATCCTGTGGCACATTTTTCTATCTGGGAAAGCATATTATTATGGTAGTACAGCTGTACAGCGTTCCGATAATATACCGTCTTCCCGTACTGACAGTATACATGCATGTTTTACCTCCAATATGCCGGAATTAAAAATCTCTAGAACTCTGCGGTACAATGCCATGGTAGGAATATCAGGTTCTACCGACATGACATGGTACGACAAGGTCTGTATCAACTTTAGCGGTATATTGGGGGCACTGCACTAATCCTGTGGCACATTTTCCTATCTGGGAAAGCATATTATTATGGTAGTACAGCTGTACAGCGTTCCGATGATATATAATTGGAATTTTTGATAATACGAAAGGGGGAATATATCGATAAAGAAAAGATAATAAAATAATTACTTCATTATGTAATCCAATTCTATCGTATCTCCTACTTTTCTACCACGGCTTTCCCAGATAGAAAAATGTGCCACAGGATTAGTGCAGTGCCCCCAATATAATGCTAAAGTTGATACAGACCTTGTCGAAGCATGTCATGTCGGTAGAATTTAATATTCCTACCGTGGCATTGTACCGCAGAGTTCTAGAGATTTTTAATTCCGGCATATTAGAGGTTAGTATAATACGAAAAAGGAAATATATCGACAAAGAAAAAATAATAACAAAGTAGTTACTCCATTATTGTAATTCAATTCCATCGTATTCATTATTTTTCTGCCACGACTTTGATTGTTGATAGTGGATGGATCAACCAATAAATTTGATTTTTCTTCACTATCAGCAATTAAAGTCGTGGCAGAAAAATAAGTAATACAATGTTATTGGATTACAATAATGGAGTAACTACTTTATTATTATTTTTTCTTTATCGATACATTTCCTCTTTTGTATTATGCTATCACACAAGTTCCAATTTATATACCGACCTGTCAAACGTGAAGTGTACGTGTACCTCACTTCTATTTCATCTCTTCTTCGCTTCTAGTGTAACGATAGAAATTACAAAATATCATAACTTTTCTGTATGTAACAACATATACCGAATGTCCTCTGGCAAAAACTCCTGATTTTGGATTTCCCTGACATTTGGCTGGAAGTGGTTGGCTCGGTGCTTTAAGAGTTGGCTTCGGGAGAGTGCACTGCGGTCTTACGAGCTGAGCGAAAAGTGTCAAAAGTCTGATCTCCCGGTACCTGTCAATTCGGGAGATCGAAATCGTTAATTTGTAAATAATGATTATTAATATGTAGAAGTGGTAAGAAATAATCATTCGGGTTTCTTCGATGATATTCCCCAAGAGTTTAAAAACCGGTGTCCGATTTTTGCCAATAACTGTTGCTTCAACTTCCAGTGATATTATTAAGTATTACTGCAGAACGAGTAGGTTAGAAGATTTTCATGAAGACTCATGATTTTCTGATATGTCATCTCGTACAGGTGCAACTGAAGCGGATCTAGCTCGTGTCCTGTCCGTAAAAAGATGACTCGATTGACATTGGAGAATGTCAGACTTGTCACCGAGCGCCTATTACCCACGGTACATTAATTGCAATACGCGCTTCTCGTTTCAACTATTCGAGCGTTAAATAACTTTTACTTCTTTCCAGCTAATAACCTTTTATGAACTGTTCGTGGTAGGAGGCAGCGATCAATAATAGCGACTCGTCGTAGACAAGTGTGCCGAACTACTACTGCGATAATGTGCCCAAGCTCACGGTCTATTCTGCGATTAACGTTAACATAATTGTGATTATGCTCGGGTGATGGGTATTCCAAAAGAGGTAAAGTTGATACTAAACATCGGACGCTGTAAGCTGACTTGCTAGTGTATGCTTTGCAACTGGAACATCATCGCAGGAATAATTTGTCTACGATTAGTCACAATCATTGATTGCTGCCCCTTACGATCAATAATTCGTACAAGAGGTAAATACTTTGAAAGAAGTGAAAGTTATTTAAAGCAGGAATAGTTGAAATGAAAAGCGCATATTGCAATGAAAATACCGTGGGTGAAAGGCGCTCGGTGATTAGTTCGACAATGTCTGATGTCGATCGACTCATTTTCTTCAGGATAGGACAGAAGTTACATCCTCTTTATTTGCACCTTATGAAAGGGGACATGCAAGAAAACCGTCAAAAACTTCATGAAAATCTTGTAACCTACTCGTTCTGCAGTAATTACTTACTTAATCGCTGGAAGTTGAAGCCACAGTTATGGACACCGATTTTTAAACACTTGGGGAAACTCATCGAAGAAACCCGAATAATTATTTATCACTTCTACACATTATTCAGTATTATTTACAAATTAACAATTTCGAGGTTAGAGACTTCGATCTCCCGAATGAGGTTGGCTGGGCAAAACTGAAGCAGATTGCGCCACCGAGGCAAACACCCGCGGGCAAATTTAAACGGTTATAATATATTATTAATGCTGCACTAATGTGACTAATGTGACTGATAAAAAAAATTGTAAAAATGAATTACAAAATAAAATTCAAATACAATCCCCATATGTACTATAAATATACATATTTAATTAAATCAGAAATGTTCATAAATTGGATGACAGTACTGCATTCCCATACTTCGAAATGGGAATACAGTACTGTCAGCCAATTTATGAACACGCTCTAAATAATTTTCATTTTTACCTACATCACCGCTAAAAGTTATTAATTGATCAGAAGTAAAATGAACTTCGCATAATCCTTTTCTATGATGAGGTGCATATTTTAAGAAATCGAGCCACTTTTGACGAATATCTTTCGATTTTTTTACAGAAGGAACCATGAACCTTGATTTACTTTTACAACTCGGTACTGCACACGAAAAAACCATTTTGTATTACATTTTTTATTTCAATTTCACTACATATAGATTCATAAATTAAGGTTATATTTTCATTCTTTACTCCTGCAATGCCTACTATGAAGTAGGCTGCCATATTGATATATCGATACCATCGATACCTTACTTTGAAAATTTCGTAAGTGCAATTTTTGTCAAAAATTGCACTTCGAGGTTTTCAAAGCAAGGTATCGATATTTCAAATCAGGCGGTCAAAAAGGGCGTTTAGCTCGGTGGCGCCGAAGTTTACTTCCTCGACCACCAGCCAACCTAATTGACAGCTACCGGCAGATCAGAGGCCCCTTTCTCGAACTCGCTCGTATCTTTGCGTGCACGCATCTTAGCGAATAGACCAATCAGGATCAAGTATTCCGTATCAGGGAACGTATTGGGATCTGACATGGGGGAGGAGCTTAGTTCGAAAACTCCAATATGGCCGGAATGAGTATACTACCGACACAGAGTCTTATGGGAGTAAAGTCATTATTTATTGTTTTGGCACGCGCAGGGCTCCGTGAATCCTTTCCAACTTTCACTAGACTCGCGGGAGGACATGAGCAACCTTTACCCTCCGTTATCGTCCAGGGTTGACCTCCCATAAATATAAATTCAGCCTTCGAGACGCGTATATGTCTGTCCCTGGACGGGCGCATCACGGAACGTCGACGTAGGTATCTGCGCGCAACCCCGGAGTCTTTTTCACGTTTTTACTCTTCCACTTTCTCGAAACTTTCTTCTCACATCGTGAAATGGAAAAAACCCGCCCTTGTGCCGAAGCATACGGCATTCCTTGCGAGCCGTTTCCCGGCAGTCGTGAAAAATTCGTTATCGTGTTCGTATCTCCTCCTGCTCCTCACTTGCGCAAGCATCGCACTCATTCTAAGTGTTCCCGGACATTTACGAATAGCTTTAACTATGAACGCGATTTGCTCTTGGGCAGGTACAAATCCTGCTCAAAGAAATTTTATCGAAGGTGAAAGAGTGTTACGCGCTGGCTATATTTTAAAATGTGGTGTTGATCAGGAGAGACTGGGGTCTGTCAACGGTCTTCCATTTATATAAGTATGTGTATTAAAACCTCTGACATCAGAGGACATGTGCACAACATTGTAGGCGAAATTAAAGATGGGACTATCAAAAGTGTTGTGTGTTCCTGTACAGCGGGCCAAGGAGAAAAAAATTGAACGAGGGAACAGCATTTTTTTTTAGATGTCTTATTTTGCACTCTACATCTACAACAAATCAATAAAATTGATAATGCTATGTAACAAATTATTTCGAAACTGACATTTTTTGTCGTATAAAATATCCGCAAAAATACAGCTTAACGCTGTAAAATGTTGATGATATTCTAACATACCTGGCAGTATATAATCCGTTTTTTTAAAATGTAATGAACATACTCGCATACTGTTCGAAGTACGAACCATTTTTAGGGCATTTTTCCACGCTTTTAATCGATCAACTTTTTCCAAATATCCGAAAAAATTTTCCTTATACACACATTCTTTGCCCGCACGTGGTAAACGGTGAAAACGAACGTCTGGATTTTTCTTCCAGTTACTCTTACAGCCATTCACGTAACAATAAACTTTACTGTTGGATTTGCCATGTGGCGAAAATCTTACACCTTCCATTTCTCTGTTCGCTCCGAGGTTTTTGAACGTACTGGACGCTCTTCGACTAGGAGCTTGTTGTATGACTTTTTTAGTTTTCTCTTACGACCGGGAGGGGGTGCTAACTACGCAACGCGAAGAAATTTCCAGGGAAATGCGGAAGGCAGGATTAAGTGTTGTAAATCCCGAGGAAACTCTAGTGCTCGGTTTCTATGTCCCGGCCAACGTACATTTACACGGGACCCTGTGGCATTGAGGAACTTTCCCGGATCTAATTTATGACTCAAAGGGTCCCAAGGAGTGTCGAATTTTTCCCTCGCACCGGTCTACGGCCCAAATGTGAGAAGCATTTGGGCGAATACGCGACATACATACATTAATCCAATGCCAGTCACTAGCTAACCCACTAAACGGTATGCTAGGAATAGTTTCACTTCTCGCCACCAGACGGCGTATCGAGACATGTCAGATCCCAATACGCATCTTAGCGAGTAGATCAATCAGGACCCCCACCACAACGGAATACTTGATCCTGATTGGTCTATTCGCTTAGATGCGTATACGTAACTTTGCGAGTGACTTGAGAAATTTATTTACGAGTAAGGGGGCAAAATTTCAGCGGTGCATGCAAAAGGATTTCTTAAAACTATTCCAACGTCTCGAGTTAATATGTAACAACATATATACTGTCATAAGTAGCATCTTTACATGTGATGAAACAATTCGTCACGGTTATTGGAAGAGTATACTTATTGTTAGAGTTAAAGGTAAAATGTTTACATGGATTTCTGAAGACGACTAAGATATAAGAAAAATCCGATGGCCTGTAAATTCGAAAGCGGTATGTTTTATTTCTCCAAAATACTAAAGCAAAGTGAAAAATATAAGGGCACTCTAGTTTATAAATCCCTTTCAAAATATCACTAGAATAAATTAAAAGTAACGTGGTTATAATTAATTAGCTCGTATCGGTATAAAATATGAGATTTTAATTTGGTGGTAATAAAAAGCTATTCTCCTACATGTAGGTACGTATTCTCCTCATGAATAAATTCCAAAAAGTAATGAAATCCCCCCACAAAAATAGATTCTCTGTAAAAAAAGGCAGCATGTTCATTCAGTGCCAACAAAAATTGATACGTAAAATACTCTCCAAAAAAGATTTGAAATCAATTAAGATCGCCATGTTCAAGATTTATGTATAAAAAGTAAAAGGCATCATTTGAAAGGAAAATTAGTGTAACTCGTTACTAAAAAATTCGACTAAAAAAATTTAGGTATAAACAAATTTTCATAAGAAAGAACTTGCCGCGTTTTTTCCTTCAAAATAAAAAATTTACAGAGAATTACATTCGATGTTTATACACTTATGAGAGATTTTAAATAAATTCATACACTTATATGATACCACCAGCATACCGAACGTCGCACGAGAAACCGATCAGGCGGGGGCCTTCTGAATTTCTCTGAATTTGACTTCGGCAATGCAATTTATGAATCACTCTAGCACCGTCCAAGCACTGCAAATTATTCGGTATAGTGGACAAAATATGAAAACTTAAACGCGGCAACTTCTTTTTTATGAAAATTTGTTTATACCTAAATTTTTTTAGTCGAATTTTTTAGTAACGAGTTACAATAATTTTCCTTTCAAATGATGCCTTTTACTTTTTATACATAAATCTTTAACATGGCGATCTTAATTGATTTCAAATCTTTTTTGGAGAGTATTTTACGTATCAATTTTTGTTGGCACTGAATGAACACGCCGCCTTTTTTTTACAGAGAATCTGTTTTTGTGGGGGGTCTCTCTCTTACTATTACTTACTCTTGTACTTTGAGCGGTAATATCTTACAAACGATCTAACGAACCGGCGTTTCAAGTTATACCTTTCTTGTTCATCACGACAAGCTCTAAGACTTTTATAAGAACGAAAATTTCGACTTCCATTTAAAAAAAATAAAGATAACCTTCATATCTCGTAAATAACGCATGTTGTCGAAAAGCATTTAAATGTATTACAAAAAACATAAAAGCGTCATGACTTGAAAGTATTTTTCCAAAAAATGTAATTAGTAAAGGAACAATCGTTTCAGTTATTGTTAATAGTTTATTCAATAAAATAGTAAAACAATAAATAGAAAATTTAATTTAATTTTTTTATTATATCATCGCGATGGCTGAATCTGGGTTCAATCTAGATAACTGTATGTGGTTCAATCTAGGAAACTTGACCGAAATACTGAATACGCGTTGCCAAATTTCGATTACAACACGAATCTTGAAAACAGTAATTTAATTTTATAACTATGTACCTCACACCAGAACGTCAGCAAGACTTCGATTTATCAATGAGTTGTTCAACTATCCAGTAGTGAAAACCGTAATACCTAATCAGCTGCAAATAATGGCCGTCATAACTAATGAAGAAGGTGTGCCATCCGTGTTTCCAAGTATGAATATACAATTCAACTAACCAAATAACGAAAAATATCCCTACTGTTATAGATACAGAGGTGATCTAACCTAGGCGATGCATCGCGATATGGTCCAAATTCGGAAACTCTTCCCTAATTTAGTTATTGTGTTCGACCAGAAAATGCTGTTTGGATGGTACGATATAAAACATAGGTTCTTGTTTGGAAGTGTTTTGCCCTGAGTATTATGCGGAGCATTTCACGCCAAATAAGCCATTTAAATTTTTAAAAACGTATTGATAAAAGTTTTCTTTGAGTAAAACTCGAAAATGTATATCACGTTCTTAGGTACTTATTTACATATTCTTGAGCCTGTGTACATAACGGGGTGTTACGGTTTTACACATCGATTGTACAATGGATCTGTGACGTTATAGAATACAAGAAAATAACCTGGCGTTGCTCCGTGAGCATTATATAGCGCAGTTTCAATTAAAAGAACGAAGCCAACTTCCTCGCGGTGCTTTTCTTTCCTTTAAGTCGTCACGCTCATTTCCACGTCTTTTACTCCGCGATGCCTTCGGCGCTGCAGTGTTACATTCCGCAATTATATTCATACCCCCCGAGTTAAGATCCTTTAATCGGTCGGCGCTGGTCTCGTTTTATTATTTAGATAGTCAAACGGGGGAGAAAGAGTCTTTCCTTTTGGTTCTTATATTGGGAAGCGAAGTGACCTGAGGTCGTTTATCTGTCCTATAATATTTTCTAATCGTTTCTTCGTTAGGATTTCCATTTTCTGATTATAATCTTGCTCTGATATAACAAATGAGCCAGTCTTTAGGTTCTCTCCACTTTCTATTCGCACAAAGGTGCAGATAACAATTCGTACAGGGAAGCCATCGGGTGTAACGCGCAACGAGATTCTTTCATTCTTCCTCCCGTTGCAAATTTGATGCGAATCAGTTCCCGGCCTCGAATTTCCCGCAACGTAAAAACACGACTGCGAAGTCTGCGGAAGAAGAACCAGAGCTAAAAGCGCCGAGGGCTCTCGGGGAAGAGGAATTGCATCCCCCTTCAGCGTCTGTTTTCTGACCCTCCCGTCCAACTTTCAACGTCGTTTTCAGCTGTTCGTTGCAGCGAGTATCTCTCCACCCTCTCTTTGTATGGACGGGCAGGGTGGCGAGTATCATAGGCAAAGGGCTCGCGCTGAACGATAGCCGTATTAAAATCTAATTCGTATTCAAGTGCTTTCCGCTGGATAATTTCAACTCCCCATCTCCTTCTCCCGCATGACCGCTTCGCTCATCTTCCTTCGCTGAGCGACAAACGAATCAACGGAGCGGATTCGTTCTCACCGTCTTGTGGATCTGTCCAGTTACTTCGCGAGCTCATATCTTCATCCTTTTGTTAACGTTACTTTAACTTAGTTCTGTAGTTATAGGTAGGTACCGCTCGTATTCTAAGGAATTCAATTTACGCGCGTCTGCGGAGGAAGCGCGGTATATAATTACGTTATATCCATTTCCACCCTCCTCTCGAATGAGAGGGTTGTATACGAAAAAGTGACGACTGATATAGATTCTCCGACTAAAAATTGTTTAATTTAATCATAAACTTTAGGGGTAAGCGACGCTAAATATTGATTCGCGAGAGAATAATATAATAAAATTTTTATCACGACGGAGTTTTTAATTTGTATACCTAGTGATTTCCTATCGCGTCGTCTATCTTCGAAGGACTGGTATTCCAAATGCTCGGGCTGTGGTCTAAACATTGGCAGAATCGTTAGTAATCAAATCGCTTGACTTTTCCAATAAAATCGTCGAGCATTAAACATCGAGAACTATATAAAATATTAAAGGTTATGCCTGGTTTATATTGGTTGAGTAACTCGGCCCAGTGACTGGGCCCAGTGACTGGGCCGCCTCAGTTACATTTGTCGACCGTTTACTTACTTGCTTAACCACTCTACTCACTCACTCGCCCAATCGTAGGTACATTAGTCGAGTTAACCTGCTTTTCTTCACTCGGCCTTCTGCTCGCCCATCTACTCGACCAATATAAACCAGGTATTAAGCGATACTACCTGGCGGTACGTAATGGGGTAAGTTTAAGTATAAGGTACGCGTAATTTAAACTTTGTTGAAATCTACATGACTCCGACCCTGAAACGTGTAGGGTAATCGAAATATAATACATGTGTTTACCATGTGGTTGGGGGAAGTCTGTATATATCTAGACCAATGTGAAAACTGAATCAATATTTTCCCGTTAGTCCAATTTAACTCTTTGAGAAAAATCTCTTCTTGAACTTTAATGTTCATATAGGTAAGAATTCGCACCGCGCAACTTTGCCTGTTAATAACAACGCTTAGAATAAAGTAAATGCCATTTTTTTTAATATTTAGGAAAAAAGTGAGGAATCTCGTGGTTTAACTTGTAATATCAAAAAACATCATTAGGTATAATAGTGAAAAATGTACTCGAATAAAATGGTTTTAGGAATAGGCAAGTTCTACGGCTATGAAAAATGTTCTGGTGGGAATGCGCACCTGTGTATGGGAGAGTGGTCCTGAGTCGGCCCAGTAAGCCGATTAGCCAAAAACATGAAGTAAATTTTATTCAATGACGTTATCAAGTATATAGTTGTGTACAGCAATCGTTTCTCTACAATTTGATGTTATTCAAAAAGATGTAGGATAATATTTGCTATCGCGATGCAGTGCGGAGTAAAAAGTTGCATATCGGCTATGTCTCAAAATGGTGTTCCTAAGTCGGCACCCCCCTGGTCCTTAGTCGGCACCCTATTTTTTTCGCTCGAATATGGGAAAAGTGCTCATTTGTTGGGTTTGAACAAATCTTAGATACTGTAACGACGCTACTCGGCGCTACCCGGGTAGTCGCACACTTCGGCACGCTCTCTGACTGGCCCCGCTCGGACAAGGTATTGAGATAATGAAATGTTGGGCGCCAGGTGTTCCGAAACACCAAAGAAAGTCGAGATCGATAACAGTCAGATCACGTGAACCGGAAACGGAACTCCGCTAGCTCAGCCCCGTATCGGGGAAGGAGAGGGGCGGGGTCTCAAGACAAAGAAACGAATTTGAGGCGATTCATAACAAGAAAATAACCCTAAGCTTTATTGGAGATCTTCTTATACACTACTGGTTAGTCTAAGAGCCTAACGGCTACGGCAAGGTCGGGCTTCAAAACAGTCCTTATCGCGAAACTAACAAGCAGAATAACCGACAATAATTCGCGGGAGAGGTAGGAACGGTAGCCGCGACAAATTCGCGAGGGAAGAGGAACGTTAGCCGGAGAAATTCGTGGGAAAGATAGGAATGATAGCCGCGAGAAATTCGCTAGGGAATAGGAACGTTAGCCGGAGAGATTCGCGGGAGAGATAGGAACGGTAGCCGCGACAAATTCGTGAGGGAAGAGAAACGTTAGCCGGAGAAATTCGCGGGAGAGGTAGGAACGATAGCCGCGAAAAATTCGCGAGGGAATGGGAACGTTAGCCGGAGAAATTCGCGGAAGAGGTAGGAACGGTAGCCGCAACAAATTCGCGAGGGAAGAGGGACGTTAGCCGGAGAGATTCGCGGAAGAGGTAGGAACGGTAGCCGCGAAAAATTCGCGAGAGAGGTAGGGACGATAGCCGCGACAAATTCGCGAGGGAAGAGGAACGTTAGCCGGAGAAATTCACGGGAGAGGTAGGACCGATAGCCGCGAGAAATTCGCTAGGGAATAGGAACGTTAGCCGGAGAGATTCGCGGGAGAGATAGGAACGGTAGCCGCGAAAAATTCGCGAGAGAGGTAGGAACGATAGCCGCGACAAATTCGCGAGGGACAATCAACCGCCCTGAGCGGAGAACAGAGAGTCGAGCGCACGAGCTATTTTATACTATATCTTGCCGCACTAAGGGCACTCTTTTCTATTAATTGATAACGCGCTCGATAGCACACGGAACGAAACGAAAACGATATTACCGCACTACCGACGCGCACTATCCTGCCGACGATAACGCGGGCTAAACTCGTCTCAGGGAATTCGGTCGCCTCGTGCTACCGAATTTCCCGAGCATCCCCTGATATTACAACTGCGAACTGAATCGCTAAACGATAAATGATTACTATTAACTCGCGACACAAGATATTACGAAAAGAAAACTCTAAGAACGCCACGGGTCCGTCACCCGCACTCACGGAACGAAACGGTAGGCCCGTCGAGGGCAAAGGAAATCTAAATCTCTACTATAGTATCGGCCACGTGTCGCGAACAAAGGAGCCGGCTTACCGGAACGGAAGATCTGCTGCTGCTGTGGTGATGGGCACGTCAGGTCGCTTCGCTGGTCCGCACGAGATAGGAAGAGTCCCGTGATCGCTGCGGCTCGCTAGGCGGCGAGGGCCTGTCCCCACTCCTAGTAGACCCTTTCCGCGATTTTAATTGGTGATCGATGTCCCCCATCGATTTGCATGCGCGACGCTCTAGTTTCCGCTGCGCGCCCGCTCCGTCGATCGTCAATCGAAGGAAACTAGTTCCTTCCTGGTTGGCGCGGATGCGCGCGCAGCTCGCTGGATTCAATCGTGGCTCCGGAACTGTCCCCTCACGGATGACGGCTTATGAATCCCTCCGGAACATTCCCCTGCGGGATCACGCGGAGGATCCCGATACGAGGCTAGCTTCTGGAGATTCCTCCGGAACATTCCCCTGTGGGATCACGCGGAGAATCTCGAGATGAAGCCTAGCCTCCAAGCGGTCCATCCGTGCCGAAGAAGCGGGGTGCCTGTCTAAACAGGGTACGTTCCTCGCCGGGTACGCTGCTCGGTTGCAAGTCCCAGTCCTGCGCCTGGCAGGGAAGTCGTGTGCATTTCGCCGCACGGCATCTGGCGCTCGTTGCAGCCCCTTGGTCCTCCAGCTCCAGCGTCTTTTAGGTCGAATTACTGATCTCGCTACCGTATTCCGCTATGTCGCCCCTACTATTACAAAAGTTTCTAACGCGCTAAAATTTCTTATACTAAATGCTATCCTGGGGATGGCGGGATCAGCGAAGCGACGTTAGGGAGTCGGTCAAATTGTAACGTGCACGAAGTGCAACGTTACAATACATTCGGGACATTAAATCAAAAAAGTATTTTTATTGGGGTTAAATAATACTAGCGATTACTCGCTACTGTCATCAGATTCACAATATGTGGCGCGTACTGAACTTCGTTGCTGACGAGAACGTAGGTTGAATCCATTCGTGGAAGGCTGCGGAGACTGCCTTTCTTGTGGTTGTTTTTCCGTTTTTTTCGTTCGTGTTTCAGATCCTGTTTTGTTTTTTCGCGGTCTTCCTGGTGATTTCTTTCCTTCGGTGCGATGTTGTACTTCTTCAGCGATACGGCTGACTTCAGCATCAGCTGTTAAAATAGTGGTTCGGCCTGGCTTTCGACCTCGTTGTTTACCCGTCATTTTGCGTGGTGGTGCTTTTGGGAATGGTGACAGACTTTCTAGCGTGTCCTTTTCGAATGTCGAGGAGGAAGACAGCAAGGGCAAACTGATCGACTTCTCTGAACAGTTAATCAAATCTTCATGAATTGCTTCCTCATTTCCATTGTCTGGCACAATGGCTTCGACGTTATCTTCCACCTCAACTACTTCTTTTCTTGCGGCATTGAGGATATCATTGTTGTCTGGACATGGTCGATCTGTCGTAGAGCTCGGCAAGAAGTCGATATCTTGAAAGATATTAGGATCCATCGGCCAAATGCCCGTTGCTTTGAAGCCCGTTTTAATGTTCACTTCTGAGGCACCGAGTTCGAGCGCTCGGGCTACCATTGAAGGAATATCAAAAATCTGAATCGCGCGACCAGGATTCATGCGCATGAACGACTCGTACTGCGTATTTAACGCGGCTTTGAAAGGTCCAAAGACACTGACGTCTAGTGGTTGGAGTCGATGGGAACAGTGAGGTGGAAAGGAAACAACATGGATCCCATTGGCACGACAGTATTCGAGAGCTGACAGTGATCGATGAGATTCATGGTTATCCAGAAGTAGGAGAATAGGATCAGCCACAGTGCATCTTGTGAATTTTTGAAATGTTGTCAAAAATTTCAAAAAGACCTCAGCATTACTCCACCCAGATGGATTTGCAGCTCCGACGCAACCTGCGGGAGCTCCGTTGAGGAAATGTTGATGAAAGCGGACGCGTGGGAAGACAAAGAAAGACGGGGCGCGCATACCGGCAGCGGATACTGCTTGGATTAAAGTCACCAGTTGTCCACGTTCTGCCGACGTAATTTGTTCAACTTGCTTTCGGCCACAACGAGACAAGACGCGCACTGTTTTGTGTAAAGTGGTCACACCAGTCTCATCGACGTTCCAGATGTTGTGCGGGGAAACTTTTATATCTCCCATAACTTGGTTATAATTGGCAAAGAACGCTCCAACATTTGCTCAGTTGAACGCGCTAACACGAGCCAAACTGGTAGCTTCTGGATTTCGGAGGGATAATTTTGGATGCCGTTTCAAAAATGATCGAAACCATTCCAAACCAGCTGACTTTTGATTATCCCAAGCATTTGGATAAACGATTTCTAGTTTTTCAGCGAACTCGAATGCCAATGAACGAGCTTGCTTTGTGGTCAAGCCAAAATATACGTCTGATAAATGCAACATATGTTTTTCTAAGGCATCTTCTTGTTCTTTTGTAAAAACCTGCAATATAATTCGAGACGTTAGACACGTTCGAAAGCCGGCCAGAAAAGCATCATTTACCGTTTTGTGGCCATGTTTTGCAACATGCAAGTCTTGTATGTCAACTTCCATTGGCGTCGCGCTGTCCGTATGCACTGGTTCATTTTGATTTTTTTTCCAATGACCTTGCAATGTGGAGCGTGGCACGTTGTATTCTCGAGCGGCACCTTTGCAAGACATGCCAAGCATCATTGCTGCCAATGCACGTCGAAGAGCAAGCGGATCACGCGCTGGTGTCTTGCGTTTGAAGCTGCGACCCATAACTATGAATGAAAAACATAAAAAATGCAACAAATATCTATAACATCACAAAAAAGTAAAAAAAAAACAGAATGCTTATAGGTGCCGACTTAGGACCACCTGTTTAGTGCCGACTCAGGACCACTATGACTGTTTATAAGTTTCGCATCATCACGCAAACAAAAAACTTTGTCCACAAAATCGACATAACCTATGGCTTAGAACATCGAAAACAGAAACCAGTGCGCTCACTTCTTCCAAACTTTCAAAATATTTACTTATACCCGTAGCTGCTTCTGTTCGAAGGACGAAAATGGCATTCGTTTGACGTAAATAAAACAAACGACCTTACGCCGCGCAAAACGAACTTGTGACAATTGTCAACACATATTATGTCGGTGCCTACTATAGTATCACGTGACAAAATAATCAGACCGACTCGCACGCCATCTCTGAAAAAACCAGGGGGGCCGACTTAACCCACAGTGCCGACTTAAGACCACTCTCCCCTACATTCAAAGTCGAGGTTCGATTACGAGTCTAGGTATTCCTCTCCCCCTCTCTCTTTCTCTATCATTATAGTTCAAGACGATTTCGGTTATGTCTTAAAAGAATTAACACAGGGTGGCTGATATTACTAGGGTCTAAAATTCCACGATTTGTTCAGGTTTTCAAGGCTAAAAGTGGGAAAATTGAAGGTAAAGTCTACCCCCACAAAAACAGATTCTCTGTAAAAAAGGCGGCATGTTCATTCAGTGCCAACAAAAATTGATACCTACGTAAAATACTCTCCAAAAAAGATTTGAAATCAATTAAGATCGCCATGTTCAAGATTTATATATAAAAAGTAAAAGGCATCATTTGAAAGGAAAATTATTGTAAATCAAGTTACTAAAAAATTCGACTAAAGAATTTATACAAAAAATTTTAATAAAAAAGAACTTGCCGCGTTTAAGTTTTCATCTTTTGTCCACTATCCCGAATAATTGGTAGTGCTTGGACGGTGCTAGAGTAATTCATAAATTGCACTGCCGAAGTCAAATTCAGAGAAATTCAAAAGGCCCCCGCCTGATTGGTTTCCCGTGCGACATTCGGTATACTGGTGGTATCATATAAGTGTATGAATTTATTTAAAATCATAAGTGCATAAACATCGAGTATAATTCTGTCTGAATTTTTTATTTTGAAGGAAAAAAACGCGGCAAGTTCTTTTTTATTAAATTTTTTTTTATAAATTCTTTAGTCGAATTTTTTAGTAACTTGATTTACAATAATTTTCCTTTCAAATGATGCCTTTTACTTTTTATATATAAATCTTGAACATGGCGATCTTAATTGATTTCAAATCTTTTTTGGAGAGTATTTTACGTAGGTATCAACTTTTTTTGGCACTGAATGAACATGCCGCCTTTTTTTTATAGAGAATCTGTTTTTGTGGGGGGATTTCATTACGTTTTGGAATTTATTCATGAGGAGAATACGTACATGTAGAAGAATAGCTTTCTATTACCACAAAATTAAAGTCTCACATTTTATACCGATACGAGCCAATTAATTATAACCACTTACTTACTTTTGATTTATTCTCGTGATATTTTGAAAGAGATTTATAGACTAGAGAGCCCTTATATTTTTCATTTTGCCTTAGTATTTTGGAGAAATAAAACATATACCGCTTTCGAATTTACAGGCCATCGGATTTTTCTTATATTTTGGTCGTCTACAGAAATCCATGAAGACGTTTTACCTTCAACTCTCTCTCTCTCTCTCTCTAACAATAAGTATACCCTTCCAATGACCATGACGAATTGTTTCATCACATGTAAAGATACCACTTATGACAGTATATATGTTGTTACATATATTAACTCGAGACGTTGGAATAGTTTTAAGAAATCCTTTTGCATGCACCGCTGAAATTTCGCCCTTACTCATAAATAAATTTAATGTAATTATTACTACATCATTTACAGCTTCGATGCTGACCTTACGACTCATTTCAATCCGAGTAGAACATTCATTGCAAATATCATCATAAACATGCCAATGCGAATAAAAATCATCTATTAACTGTTGCAGATCAAGTATTCCGTTATGGTGGGGGTCTTGATTGGTCTACTCGCAAAGATGCGTATACAGGGTGAGCCAAATGTATGGAAACGGCAGAATAACTTTCGAGGGAGACATTTTGAAGAAAAATGTTTCCAACAAAACATTTAGGATTTCTCCCTGGCCATCCAATGGTGACCTTGAATCTGACCATGAACTCGACCTTGAAGGTCATTCCAAGGTCAAGGTCGCTTTTTAAAATGGGAACCCCTATTTTTATGGCGGATTTGGAAGGAGCGGAAAATTTTACTTCCGAATATGGCCTTTGACCTTGACCTTGGATTCAAGGTAAAGGTCAACGATCAAATAGGAAAGTTTTAGGTTTTTTCCCTGGCCATCTAATGGTAACCATAAATCTGACCTTGACCTCGACCTTGAAGTTCATTCCAAGTTCAAGGTATCTTTTTTAAATGGCAACCTACATTTTTTATGGTGTTAGCAACCGGCCACTTAAGGCAAGGTGATATAAGCACAAAATTTCGAACATAAGCTCTGAGTAAAATGATAAGATTTCACTTCATTCACATAAAATTTGGATTGGGAGATAACTGAGTTGGATGTGAGCCACACCCGTCTTTAGTAACGACTCCTTAGTTAATTGATCACATGCAACACTGCATTAAGTTGTCGGGTACTAACACCACCTTGCCTAAGTGGCCAGGTACTTACAACGTCTTGCCTTCAGTGGCCGGGAACTAACACCGCCTTGCCTTGATTGGCCGGGTGCTAAAGCCACCTTGCCTTAAGTGACCGGTTGCTAACACCATAAAAAATGTAGGTTGGCATTTAGAAAAGATACATTGAACTTGAAATGAACTTCAAGGTCGAGGTCAAGGTCAGATTCATGGTTACCATTAGATGGCCAGGGAAAAAACCTAAAACTTTCCTATTTGATCGTTGACCTTTACCTTGAATCCAAGGTCAAGGTAAAAGGTCACATTCGGACGTAAAATTTTCCGCTCCTTCCAAATCCGCCATAAAAAATAGGGGTTCCCATTTTAAAAAGCGACCTTGACCTTGGAATGACCTTCAAGGTCGAGTTCATGGTCAGATTCAAGGTCACCATTGGATGGCCAGGAAAAAATCCTAAATGTTTTGTTTCAAACATTTTTCTTCAAAATGTCTCCCTCGAAAGTTATTCCGCCGTTTCCATACATTTGGCTCACCCTGTACGTTTCTTAGCGAGTAGACCAATCAGGACCCCCGCCGCAACGGAATACTTGAACCTGATTGGTCTCTTCGCTGAGTTGCGTGCACGCAAAGATACGAGTAACTCGAGAAAGGCCCCCCTGATCTCCCGGTAGCTGTCAAATCATGCATGTAACCTCGAAATCAAGTGTACAAGTGATAAGAAAATTATTCGGGTTTCTTCGGTGAGTTTCCCCAAGTGTTTAAAGTAGTTACTCCATTATTGTAATCCAATTTTATTGCATCCCTTATTTCTCTGCCACGACTTTGATTGTTGATAGTGGATGGATCAGCCAATAAATTTGATTTTTATAGGTGCAGGCAGGTGGTTTAAGGGTGTCTGGCAGGGGGTTGGAACCATACTAAGTGTCTGGCAATGGACGACGTGATTTCTAATATTATTCCAAATAAAATATATAAAAACTGAGCTTTATACTTTAACGAAAGTAAGGTCCATTTTTTTACACCTTTGCCACCTGTTACCTGCCAAAGCCACCATGATCCAAACTTCATATTCGGGGATCGTTCTTACCTCTATTAGGGACATACACTGAGAAACTTTCAGCCTTTATAAAATAACGAAGGTCTGGCTGTCGCTGGCTCTCGCTCTAATAGAGAATAGTCAATTTATATGGCGTAACTAAGCATAGTTTTGGTTATAACCGTATATTTATTGAGAAAATTCGATGTAAAAATTGAGGGGTGCAGGGGCAGACATTTGTGGTGTAAAGAGACACGGGTGCGCGCTCGCGACATCAGCGCTGTCGTGTCTGAGTGCGAAACTACTTGAACGAACATGCCGCGAGACACTGCCGTGTCTCTTGATCACAAGTTCCAATTTATATACCGACCTGTCAAACGTGAAGTGTACATGTACCTCACTTCTATTTCATCTCTTCTTCGCCTCTAGTGTGTAACAATGGAAATTACAAAACATCATCATCATTTACACCCCACAAAGCACTTTTTGCAAGTAACTTTTCTGTAACATTCCTGCGATATTTTACAATATTCGTGAACACTACCGTATGTTAGAAATATATACTTCTCGATAAAAATGTTTCGGAATCATTACGTCGAAAAATCTCGATAAGCTCGATAAGCGCGATAGCTCGATAAGATTGTACTTGTTCGGGCTGAATTATATAGGGTTTTTATAATTATTTTAGGAAGTCCCAGAAGAAAATATGCAGTAAAATATCGATGCTGTGCTAGAAAGAGTAAGGAATAACCCTCGAACGAATATTCGGGCTATGGCAACAGAGGTTAGAATCAGCAAGTCTACGGTTCAGATGATATTAAAGGATGTTCATCCATTTAAAGTGACCTACGTCCATGCACACGAGACAGCAGATCCAGCTCGCCGAATGAACTACTGCAACTGGTTCTTGGAACAACAAGTGGATGATCCCTCGTTCGAAAGAAACCCCCTCGGGTCCGCATACGATCTGTAACAAATTGTAGATAACACAAACAATCATATGCAACATTTTCCTATTTAAAATATACTGGACTTTCTCTCTCTCTCTCTCTCTCTCTCTCTCTCTCTCACTCTCTCTCTCTCTCTCTCTCTCTCTCTCTCTCTCTCTCTCTCTCTCTCTCTCTCTCTCTCTCTCTCTCTCTCTCTCTCTCTCTCTCTCTCTCTCTCTCTCTCTCTCTCTCTCTCTC